>CABHPH010141826.1:31316-49562 GCA_902168325.1 Peromyscus nudipes | reverse complement strand
CAGCGAGGCAACACTGTGAGAGGTGAAAGGTGGATGGTTCTGGGTGTGGGTAAGGTTGCCATGGCATTCTCTGGTTGGCTTGTTGTAAGAGAGAAGGTAGAGGACTGGACTTACCAGCAGAGGTAGATGGTAGTTTGAATACAGATTAAGAATTGAGTTTGGGCACATTAAATTTGCCATGCTTATTTGATGTGCTGGGAAGACTGTGAGGTTGAATAAATGGGTTCAGCGAGGGAACTTTTTCAGGACATGTCCCTTGGGAGGCTTTCAGTGTATGGACAGTAGTTGAAGTTGTAAGACCATAAAGGAAGTGAGTATAGAGAACAGGGGAGATTCTACCCCTGAGATCCAAAGGTAAGGTGTTGGGCAGATAAAGAGTCACAACCAAAAAAGGGACTAAGAAGGAGCAGCACGAAAGTGTGATGTCCTGAGGCCAATGAGAGAGGGCACTTCAAGGAGCGGGAGGGATGGAGAGGATGGACAGTCAACTCTGAAACGCATTCCCCCTGTTGCGTCAACATCTTGTGAAACAGATGCTGGCCTGTATTTCCTTGTGAACAATTTCTTAGAGACTTACATGTTACATCTGCAGGTTCTCTTTAACTCACATTCATATTTCCTCTTTCAAAAATGCTTTGCTCACTTGAGTCTAATGCTTCCAGTGGATCAAATAAGATGTGGGTTGGAAATGAAGCATCTTAAGGCAGAAACAGTTAAGGGAGTATGGAGAGGTTAAGGGAGGGGGGCTGGTTCAATGGCAGATGAAGTGTTGGGAGACGGTGGTACAAATTCTCTTCCAATTCCTTCCATTTTCCTTCTCAGTGAAGTAGGAACTGAGGTCATCAGCTGAGGGGTTGAGGAGGAAGATGTTGGAGGTTTGAGAAGATGTAAATTAGCTTTCTGAAAGCGTGAGGAGTAAATGGAGTTGGAAAATGGCCTGATTTCCGTGCAGCATTGAGGACCCCCTTGGTGTCAGTGGTGATGAAGTTCATGGGAGACTAGTGAGCAGCATGGAGCTTTGTCCATAAAGACCATAGTCACTTAGTTGGAGACAGTGGTAGCTAGAGATCTGGCTTTTTCCAAAGCAATTTTGCCACATGAGTTCCCTCAGTGAGACAGGGCTGGGAGTGTGCTTGGAGCTTGGCAGTGGAATCTGGGCTAGGTAGAAAGAAAAGAGATAGGGGAGAAATTGTCAAGGGAGAGTAGGGAGAAAATGGCCCTTTATGAAGTCTGGCTCAAATGTGCTGGGCAAATTCAGTCTATGGAGTAAACTGGGAAACCTGTTACATTTCTTAGAAGTAGCAAGTGGGTTTTGAAACTGAGAGTTCTGATTTGTAACTAGGTGTCTTCCCTGTCCTCAGTAGAGTGAACATGCATGCTTACAGTATGCTGCCCGTGTACAGAGGGGTCGTGATTGCAGTCACCCTGCACACCATCTAAGCCAGAAGTTCTCAACCTGTGGGTTGTGACCCCTTTGAGATTGAATGACCCTCTCACAGGGGTTGCCTAAGACCATCAGAAAACAGCAGCAAAGTTATGGTTATGAAGTAGCAATGAAAATAATTTTATGGTTGGGTGTCACCACAACATGAGGAACTGTATTAAAGGGTTGCAGCATTAGGAAGGTTGAGAACCATAGCTAAGCACCTCAGTAACTCAATCCCAGTGAGCCCGGGCCTGCTTCTGCTAAATTCCAAAGGTTTTCTTGAGAACATTTAGGGAGCAACCTGCAGAGGTGGCCCTGAGGTGAGGCGGCCGGCCTGCGGCGGCCGAGGTGGCGAGTTCGATTCCCGCGACTGCCAGTCCATCCTCTGAATGACTTCATCGTCATTCATGGGGGAAAAAAAAAAAAAGAGAGAACATTTAGGGACAAAGCTCTCAGGCCAGCTACCTGCCTCACTAGCATTGTATACCTGAATCTAATTTCCCCCTTCAACTGATTTTTTTAAATTGATTAACTTATTTATTTTTGAGGTCATGGAGGTGGTGCATGTGCACATAGTGTGTGGGGTCTAGATGTTGACATGGGGTGTCTTCCTCAATTGTTCTCTGTCTTAATTTTGAGACAGGCTCTCTCGCGGTATGTGGAACTCAACCATTAGACTGGCTGGTGAGCAAGACAGGGATTCCTCCTGTCTCTGTCTCCCCAGTGCTGGCATTATAGGCACATGCTGCCACACTTGGCCTTGAGGTGGGTGCTGGGTATTAAACTCTAGTTCTCATGCTTGTACAGCAAGCATATTACAGACAGAACCATCTTTCCAGTCCCCAATTTCAGGTTTTTAATTAGCTCACAAATGGCATTTCCACACATACTTAGCTTTGGTTAATACTTCCCCTCCTCCCTTCTCCCCTTCCCCTTCTTCTCCTCTCCTCTTCCCTATCTCCCTCTACTCTATCTCCACCTGTTCCCTACCATATGACCCAGATAGACCACTCCCAGACATATGCCCAAAGGATTCACAGAGATGTCTGCACATTCATATTTACTCCCGCTCTGTTCACAAAGGCAAGGAGATGGAAACAACCTAGTTTGTCCATCAACCAATGAATGGAAAATGAAGATGCAGTGCATACACACAATGGGATTTTATCCGTCTATAGAGAAAAATGAAATCACGGAACATATAGGAGAAGAGGTAGAACTTGGAAATGTTCTAATAAGTGAGATAACTCCCACTTAGAAGGACAAATACTGTATGTTCTCTCTCATTTGTAGATCCTAGCTTCTAATTTTTAGATATGTATATGTATGTGTGACTAACGGGAGACGCTAAGGAGGTCGAACGGGGCCCATGAGAGGGGAAACAAGAGACTTTAAGGAAGGGAGAGAAGGCTAGAAAACAAGTAAACACACGTAGGATTTAGGAGTGGAAAGAGGGCTACTGAGGGTGGAAGGAAGCTCAAATTGTTTTAACTGTTGTTCAAAAACATGAAGCACTGTGGCAGCCTGTTCTCTTGGCTGATCACGTGCCCTCTCTGGAAGTCCTGCCGTGCACCCTGCTGGAATCATTGGCTTGTAGCATTTCATTCTCAGGCTCCTTGTATGGGAGAAACAGGTTTTCTTTCCTCCTCAGACTTGTCATGTTCCCATTCATAGCTGCCTCCGCCTTGAAATCATTCCTACTCTCTGTAGATCCATCTTGATTTCTTAATAATTTGTCAAGCTAGGGATGCCATCATATTTAGGATGTGTTCCAAATGCGCTGTTTGCCTCCTGATCCGGTGCCTGAATTTCACACCATGCACCAGGCTGGTCTCCCAGTCTTTTGTGTGCACAGGGCCATTAGGCTGGCTCAGGGTTCCTTTGCATGCTTTTAGCTCACTCTAATACACAGTTTAATATCTAATCCATGCCTCGGGTACCTGATCTGTCACACAGCCATAGGCTATGATCTCCCTGTTTGGAGACAATGCTGAGCTTTAGGTGTCCCCGGGCCTCAGGGACAGAAATGAGCTGGAGGTGGTGAGTGGTGACTCAACAGCCATTTCAGGTACTTTTCACTGAATCACTCTGGAATCAAATGCTTCCAGAATCCCAGCCAGGCAGGGATGGCATAGCAGCAGTTCTCGGCCTGTTGGGAAAGCCAAAAGGTCTCTAATTTTTCCTCAGTTGATCATTCACTTGAAAACAAAATATTGAGCAATGCTTTTCAGGACCCCTCCAGCTGTGGCCCATCTTAAAGTCATCCAGGAGCAGCCTCTGTACTTTCAGATCACTGGGTCCTGCCCTGACCTAATATTACATAGTCCCCAGAGGTAGGATGAAGGAGTCCGTTTTAACAAACTCCTCGGGATTCTGAGGCCACGTCCTAAAGTTTGAGAACCCCTGTTCTACATGACTGTAATTGCCAAGCACTGGGGGAGGAGACAGCTTGGAGAGTGTTGAAGGGAAGACACACTTCTGCCTCCAGCCTGCACTTCCCCCCAGGTGGGTTTCCGTGGCTCTATATATTGTCCACTGTTTGCTCTTATAGAGTGATTGACACAGAATGGCCTCTGCTTGTAACTTATTGACTTGAGTGCAAAAGAGTGGCAAGTCTTGTGAAGGGGGGATACTCATAGCCTTGTAACCATAAAAGACAAAGGGAATATCATAAATGCCTGGGAGAGAGGGTACTCAGAGTTCTATGGGAGGACCGGGGGGCGGGGGTGACTAACATAAACGGAGCTTCCAGAAAACCTGGGTAGACCTGGCCTGTTTAATGTGAGGGCCAGGGAACAAGGGGATCTGGTGATGGTGAGTTCCATACAGGCTGCAGGACAAAGGGGACAGGGCTCTTGACATTCTGTAGGGGGACATCACGTGTCTAATATGCACTGGGATACATATATTTATTTGTATTGTTTTAAAGGAATAACTTGAAAACAACTTTACAAGGTTGGTGGTTGTGTGGGGTGGGGCTGGAAGTTCTAACTTTCAGCTGTGTGAGTCTCCTTACATATTACATGTTACAATTAGACATCGGCTTTGTTCTCAGTTCCAGCCAGTGCCCCCTCTTGTCCCCATCGCTCAGGCTGATTTTGCCTCAGGCTCTTCCAACGACAAGGTGGGGTTGGACAGGAGCTTCTTCCTTCTCGGGTTCTAGGGAACCCACTTGACTTTTGGTAAGTCTTTTTGAAGGGTTCCTGAGAACTTCTTACCATTGTTTGTGCACAAAAGCGATCAGGACGTTCTGCACACATATAGAGGCAGAGAACTGAATTGACTACAAGGAAAGGATTTGAAAAAGATCATTGAGAACAGTTTGGTTGACCATCTGTATAGAATACGTCCGATGGTCTAAGAACTCACCATAGTCAAGAGAAAGAGAGGAAGCCATAATTATAAACCTGGCCCCCGAGGACCAAGGAGGCCTCCAGTCATTCCTGGGTTCTGTGTACTTTGAAAGGAAAGACCAAGGCAGGAACCTTCCATACTTCCATTGAGTAGTCTTCCTCAGCGGGAACAGACAAGACTCATCCCGGCAGCTGCTGAGGGTGGAGAGAGGATGTTTCTATTCCCTGTAGCACTTCCCTCCCGTCTTGTCTCCCCCCCCACCCCCATTCATCACTAAGATACTGGTCCTTGCCCTAGACTGGGGGTTTACCCACTGAGTTCCATGGATGATCTTTGGTAGCCCCTATAAAATTACTTTTAAATTATTTTAGTGTATATTAATTGTACAAAGTAGTGAGGTTCATTATGACATTTCCTACACATATAGAATATACTTAGGTTTTGTCTTTACTTTGGGATTTTTCTTCCTGAGAGTTCACACAAGTATACAATAAAATATGACTACATATATCCCAATTTACCCTCTTCAACCCCTCCTCATGTCCCTTTTAGGGCATGGGAATCCTATCAATGGCTACATCCTCAAAAAACTTTCTAGGTGAGAAAGCATCATTGTATCACTTGCCAATAGCTCCTAAGCAATGGGTGGAGCCTGGAGATCATCTCTACCATCTGTGCTGGAATTCTGCCTGGCTCGTTCTTGTGTGAAGGTCTTGCACAGGTAATCACAGTTGCTATGAGTCCATGAGTGTGATAACCATGGCAGCTCCAGAAAACATCATTTCACAGTACTGCTTCCCATATTTTGACTCTTAAATTCTGTCTCCTTTTCCAAGATATTCCCTGAGCTTTGGTGAGGGAATTATGCATAGACTTAATATAGGTGTCTTATTCAGGCTGAGCACTCAGTCTCTTATTCTCAGCATTCTGACCAATTGTGACCTCTATTGTCTTTTAATTATCACACATCCTTGAATCAAGTCCATTGGTTATAAGCTCTATCAAAATCCTCCCCTCCCCCACCTGATGCTTTTCCGCTCAGATAGGGTCTAGTCAGTTGGGGTCCCAGACTGACCAGCTTGGCTACCACCCAGGCCCACAGTTGGGCCTTGGGTTGACCCACCCTATCATCTACCCTATATAGGACCTGTAGGAGCTCATGAAGGGACTGGTCCTGTGAAATGACACCCACAAGATCTCCATGAGTTGGGGCGGCCACAGGATATCCCAGAGGAGTTCTGGTGAAGATCAAGTGATGATGGTATATCAGAAACCAGAGACCTTGAACCAGATGAGTGGTTCAGGCCAGTAAAGCTGATGGGACAAAGGGGGTGTACTATATGGTACACTGAAGCCTCCAATGCAACAGGACGAATGAAGAGGTGTTGGAGAGGCAGGAAAGAAAAGAGATTTTTCTGTTGTTGTTGTGGGTTTTGTTTTGTTTTGGTTTTGGGTTTTTGTTTTTGATTTTGTTTACTTGCTTGCTTACTTTGTTTTGGTTTCTTTTGTGAGGGTATGTGGCAGCGATGAGAGGAAGATATGGGGGGACCAGGAGGTGAGCAGAATAGGAGTGCATGATGTGAAACTCCTAAAGAGTCACTAAAGAAGTTAATTTTAAAAAAAATCCTATAATAACATTTTAGGGGAGGAGAAAAGGGCATTCCATTCTAGGTGTTACCTCTCATGTATTCTGAATTCTAAAATCTTTAACTATAAAGAACAACACTGTAGAATGAAGGAAGTAGAAACTTTAAGCAAAAACTAATTTAAAAAGCTGCATGTGATCAGTGTGCTGGAGACCACATTTCACACTTGGGGGCTACCTGCGGGGAGCTGGCTTAATTTGTTTTTGGTACATTCTATGGAGTAAAGCTCTCTCTGCCATCATCTCTGCTCTCACTTGAACTTTGTGTAAATGTGCTATTGATTTAGAGAGCTGCCACTCTGTATTGGTTCATCATCACAAAAATAATCAAACCTGAACTCGTGTGCCTATCTAAAGTGGTGTGAGCGAGCTCACCATTACTTTTCTATGTGAGTCAAGATTTTTTTTTCAATAGCGTGAAGCAAAATAAAATACAGAAATCAGTCAGATGCCAAGGCTGATCTGAGACAGCAGTAGTCCTCTATCAGTTCTGTTTCTAATCGTTATCTTCCCAGAAACAACCTCAGTTTTTAAGTGATATTAAATAAATATTCTACACTGTGGATCTATTTTTACGAAATGCATATAATGCATTTACCCCTTTAAGATGTCTGCCTTTGTGAGTTTTATATACTGAGATTATAATGATGATTTGATTAAAAGTGACTTCTGATCCTAAAAGTGGAATAACAGAGTAGTTAGGGGTCTGGTCCCATCTTCAGTCCCTTTGTAACTCAGGAAATGGTGAAATGTTGTGCTTTGGTTTTATCTATAAAGTGAGAATTATTGTGATTCTCCCCTCATAGTTGTGTGATGATTAAGTGAGATAATACGAATGTTGCTTTTTGCACATCCTGACTCATAATAGCACCATAGCGTCTGATATTATTAAATATTTTTTTAAACACCATGTAGAGTAGACGAGCAAAACATCTTCTTCCACAGCCTTCTTTACACATTTTCTGGTCCTCACAGGCTGTTCCCATCTCTGAGTCTTGCTACTTTGTACCTTCCGTTCGCTTCACTGCAAGCCTTGAATCCCTGTTCGTAGCATTATGGAGCTTCAGCTTTTCCTTGCAAAATTCAGGGGTACATCCCCCAAAGGGTGTTTCATGGCTGTGGCTAAGGAGGTCAGAGAGAAATCTTTCCTCCAAGCTCTTCTCTCAGATCTAAATGTCAATGACCTGCATCTGGCACTTGCCCAGATCGCCCTGTTTACTAGTCATCTTTCAGGTATCTGTGTCCCCCTTCCCTGTCTAAATGTTCTGCCTTCCAGCATTAGCACCTTACCCTAGGCATGGCTTAATGGTAAGCATCCACTGATGGGTCCTCTTCAGATGAGCTCTGCAGAGCCACCAAAGACCTGGCAGCTGCCGGGGTGTGCAGCATGGCTCTGTCTTGAGACAGGTCAGCCCCATCAGGATGGAGATGCTGGTTTCTGACAGCGGGAAGTTGCCACCACCATGGCAGTCTCACCTTTGTACCAACTCAGCTCCCCCCTGTGGCTGATAGAGGGAAAAAATATCCAGAGAAAAGTAGGGGAAAGGTAATTTGTTTCAGTGTTTACTGAGGGTTTGTGTATAATTAGCAGTTCATTTCTGTGACACAGTTGGCCTCCTTGGCTTGGAACCTGGCTTTGAAATACTCTTAAAGGGACCCATACCTGGGAAGGAAGAAAAAGCATGCCCTAGTCCTGGTGATGACATGATCAAAAGCAACCCCTCAGTTGAAGATTTCTCTCCACTCCCCTCCCCTCTCCTCCACTCCCCTTTCATCCCATCCCCTCCCTTCCCCTCCTATTTCCTCCCTCTCCTTTCTTCTTTCCCATCTCCCAGGCTCTGTCTCCTTCCCCCTTCCATCCCCTCCCCCTTCCGCCTCCTCTTCCTTTTCCCTCCTCTTCCTCTTGACTTGGACCTTTCACCAGTTCCATCTTCACAGATGCTTGTATCTGCTTGGGACACTGGACAGGATGGCTGCTGCCTGCCTTCCTGTCCTCAGCCCCGTGATCACCAGCCAAATACTCAGCCTCTCCTTCTAAGTATTAAATAGATGAAGAAACAAATGTGCATCTGTCTTTTCATCCTAACACAGGGGTAATGTGCCTGCTATCCCTACCCTAAAAGAATTTTGTTGTAATCATGTAAGATATAGCATATGAAAGTGCGTTCATCTCTCACTGTGTGGATGCTCTCTGTACAACTTTTTGCTCATGTGAGCTGGGCACTTGTAAACTGCATTTTGCAGAGCGAGCAGATTTCTTTTCCTTTTCTTTTCTTTATTCAAGGAAGGTGATTGGTTGCATCGGGGCAAGTACAACAAATTCTCATCCTATTTCTGTTCCTCGGCATGTTTGCTAAGTTGCTGGTCCATGTCTACAGTGCTCTCATGCCCTGTGTTCCTGCTTATAAATATAGTTGTTCATCGTATTATCCACATATGGAAAAACCCACCTCTGGTGTAACAATGGCTCCAGACTGCACCCTAGCATCCTAAGTAGTTCTTGCCAACTTGCATCTGATCTGAGTATTGGGGGATGCCAGTCCTATAGCAGATTCCAAATTCCAATGCTTCTGGACTCTTCCTTGTCTACAGATGCCAAAGCAGCCTTGTATTCCTGTGTAGAAGTGTTCTTGAGGAGCTGTGCTGAGCCTGTGGTGAGGTCTTTATGAGCCTGACATGCTGAGAAAAGAATGGCCACATAGCTTATCACACAATTACATTTGTTCAACATGAAACTGAATTAAGGAAATTTTTTTACATTGAAATCCTGTCTTGACATGATTTAAAAAACAAAACAAACAAACAAACAAAAACAACAAAACAAAACCCTAACCTGGGCCAGCCTAGTTTTTTCTGTCTTTGTTTTATGACAATTCTGTGATCTTTGAAAACTAAAAGTAAATATTTTGCTAACACAAATTTTATTCCTACAGTAGATCAATATAATCTATTAATGTAATTACATTGATATAAATAATTCACTGGGAGATGAATGTAGCTATTAGCAGCTTGATACCCATGTTTTCTTTTCTGCTCTAATGACACTGAGGGAGGGAGGTGTGTGTGTGTGTGTGTGTGTGTGTGTGTGTTAAGAGGTATTAATAATCATTTCTATGACTTGTCACTAAATGAGTGTCTAAGGGAATTGATTAGGCTGAAGTAGTGAATTCATTAAGGAATATGGTAGTCTTAGGCATTGAGTTACACTGAGAACACCTGTATTCCATCCCAGGTTTTTTTCTTTCCATTTCCACCCCTTTGATGACTTTGGACAAGCCTTTTGGCCCATGAGACTCATTTTCCTCTACTGTGAATTTGAACACAAACTCAGTACTTAGTTCTCACTGTGGTTGTAAGAACCAGGTAAGAATGGGGAAGAGTGCTTTGCGAACCAGGATAATGCTTTATGGATGTAAGCTATGATGAAAATGCCATAAGGTTATGAGCATATGTGCTAATCGCTATTACTGAGATTTACAATGAGGGTGCTCCACATGTCATCTTTTAACATGTTTAGACAGATATGGTCAATGGGATCCCTTGAGAATAAAGGTAAAATATATATTCAAAATATTACAACAATCCTTCTCTTTGTGCACAAAACCTCATAATATCACGACCTTTTCTGATCATTTCCTTGATAATGTAAAACAAAGCTCCCTGACAGAATAGTTGATTAAAAAACAGATTTCTAGGTGATGCAGAGACTAAAGGGAGTGTGGGGGCTTGAATTCCTTCCCATGAGACTCCATCCATATCTGAATGATCATGGTATGTACCCCACTTGCCTTTGAGGGTACCCCTCTCAGATGCCCCCAGTTACATCATCAAATCAGAGCTATCAGCTCCCTTAACAATATGAAAGCAAAGGCAGAGTCCAAAGGGCAGCAGATGTGTGCCCACCCAGGGTCACACCTCTGTAGGCACATGTCCAAGTTTTTGACAGAACTTGTCCTCCAAACAAGAGCCGTGCTGGAAGATAGGTGTCTGTCCATAGCATCCCTTTCCCTTTCTCTCTGTTTCTAGTAAGGCCTCTGTCACCTACTTCCTTTTCTGGGTGACAGGCTGGTTGTCCTCAGCAGATGGCATTGGGGTGGTCTGACAGCCCTCAAGGAGTGTGCTCCAGGACCAAATTTTGTAGGGACAGCAGCAAGACACCAGTGATTAGGTCACTGTGACGGCTCTTCTGAAAGAGGAGAGCTTCTATGGCTCCCAGCACCTCAAATCCCATTGCCTAGATTTCAGTAGTCTTTCGACATGACCCTTTCTATTCTATAGAGCTGTTACTGTGAGCACCCCCACCCCACCCCATCACGTCATGCCCTGGAAAGGTTGCCACAGAGCATAATTGCTGGTGTTTAGTCTACATATGCCTGTGTGTGACAGAGCAAGAGGAGGGTGCAGGCCTGTCTTTTGTACTCAAGTTATTTATTGCATTTGTCTTACGACTTCCATTTAGAGCTAACGAAGCTGCAGACTAGGTTATTTAAGCTAGATCTTAGGTGCTGTTTGCAAGTGGAGAAGTGGGTGGCAAGGAGAAAGAACAATGGGAGACTGAGCTGAGGAGAGTCATGTAGAGCAGTGCTGTGTCCTATGGTAGTGCAGGTCATAGGTGTGCTGCAGCTTATAGATCTGAGCTCTTTGCACAAGGGTGAAGACTTTGTCTCAGGCACTTAGGAAGAAGTCTCCTGTTGATATGCCTGCAATGTGTAAAAACCTAAATCCAAACACACACACACACACACACACACACACACACACACACAGAGTGAAAGCTGAGCCCTGCAGATTGCACAGAACCTGCATTGAGTTGTTCTTTCTGGAAAGGAGTCTCCTTACTTAAGTTCCTTCCTATCACTGTCATATGTGCCACTATCTGCCCTGACCCTGTGTGACAGTGATAGGCAGGACATTAAGACACCTAATGATGTCTTTAGGTCATATCACCATCACCTGTCCAAATGAAGTTTCAAGAGTCTCCTCTTGAAGGATCAGTCCCCATCTCCTATACACAGTTCTGTGTGTGTTTGTGCATGTGTGTATGTGTTTTGCATGTCTACACTCAAGTTTTCTGCATGTCTGGGTAGCCCATTGTCATTTTGAAAGACTTAGTTGATCCAAATCAGTCATCAATTCTCTTTTGCTCAGATTTGATAAAGGGTCTTTCTTGAGTACCAGAAGTACTATACATAATTCATAACATAGAGCAAGATGAAATAGAATGGGAGAAGATAATAGCTGAGGAAGTAAAAGTTCCCAGCTTTGTTACAAGCAGGGAGAATGAGTCAGCAGCACATATGTCCCAAGGTCAAGCTGTACTTCCGGTTGGTACCTGAGTGTCCAAGACCAAAGATGGAGAAAGTTGAAGGAAGAGTGGCAAGTAAGAGTGTAGGGAGATAGGGTTGAGGGCAGGGAGGACTCGTGTGGCTGTTTCCATTTGGGCAAAGAAGGAGTATCCTGGGGTCTTAATCATCTGCCCATGTCTCATTCTGTTCTTTAATTAAATCACTGTTGTAATTTGGAAGAATTTTCATATTCTTTATAGCCATGGCAACCAATCTCTTTTATGAGGCCCACCCAGTATCTACAGCCTCTTTGAGATTTGGACCCTCTGTGCGTTACAGTTGGGGGTCTATACAGTAGTGAGCAAAAGTTGGTTTTAGAGGAGATGAGTGAATATATTGTTTTTGCCAAAGCCATCTTGTTTTCTGTGGCTTCAGTTGTGAAGTGCTCTTCTGCTATCAGTGGAAGAATGCTCTCTCCCCATCCATGTATCTGTAGGCCTTTCTCGATATCTTCTCTCTCAGAACAAAAACATTCGGCTGAGATCTCTATGAACAATAGACTAAACAAAAAATGAGAGATAGAAAGACAGAAAATAGAGATAAGCATGCTGCCTAACATTTGTCTTATACCTATTGTGTGTTGAACACTATACATGTGTGACTTTAAATCTTATAGTAGTCTTGATGGTTACTCTGATCATTCATTTTACAAGTGAGATGATCCAGGTTTGCTCAAGGTTATACAGGTGGAGAGTCTTGCCTTGATGAACTATAAAGCCCTGGCTCTTTGTCGTCCCCCCCTCCCCCTGCTTCCATGAGTTAGAACAGAGAAAGTAGGTGATTTGAGAAGCTCAGATTAATGCTTGCACCACACACCAGAGTGCTGCTTACTTTCTAACTCCTGGACCTGTTAGCTGTGCAAAGGCAGAGGAGCTGTTGCTCCTGGTCTTAGGGAGAGAAGCATGACTTGTGTCCCATGTCTGTCCTGGTACTGTGTCGAGGACCTTTTGGGCATATGGAGCAAGCACTGAAGGACGTAATGAGCCATGAGATATCTTTCTGGAGTAGTTGGGAGAGCCTTCATGGAGAAAACTCAAAGGGGTGGGAAGGTCTTGTTTAGATAGCAATATTGTTGAAGTATCATGGGTGAAGTGTCCCTTATATTTCTAAAAGACACAAGCTTACAGCCCATTTCTTGGTTCTTTGGCTCTTAAAGTCTTTCTGCCCCCTCCTCTACAATGTTCCCTGAATCTTAGGTGTAGGAGTTATAGATGTATCCACTGTGGCTGGGCACCTCATGGTCAGTAGTTGTTCTCTGTATTTTGACCAGTTTTGGTTTTCTGTAATGGTCGTTGCCTGTTGCAAAGCAAAGCTGCTTTGGTAAGAATTGGGAGCGATGCTTATCTATGGGTCTAAGGATAGGGATTTTTTTAATGCAGTTGGAAATTATAGTTACTAAAGTAGTGGTAGTTAAGTTCTCCTCTAAGACTCATGAGCTCACTGGCCCTGGGTAGTTGGCTAGGCTTCCAGTTCCAGGCATGTTTTCTTACTTGCTGAGAAGGCTTTAAGTCAATTAGACATCTGTTGGTTACCACCAAGATAAAAATGCCACCATTGCATCTTTAGGGATATCTTGTCCTGCCGATCATTGTTAATGGTTCATAGTCTTTGCAGCGGGGTAGGATTGTTGGTTACTTCTCCCCCTTGTTAGCTTGCATAGCAACTTCTGGTTCTATGAAAGCTAGTCCTCAGGGAGGAGACTTTCAGTTCAGCTTGGATCCTCTGAGTTGTGTGTCAGAAGTGCATGGTGTCTTCAGTAATAGGGACTTTAGCTTCAGCCTCTGAGAGGCAACAAAAAATAGGCATGCTAATGTTGAAGAGGGAAAACTCATGGGACCTCATTCCTGGACAAAGAACTATGGGGAACTAAGGAATGCTGACTGACAGTGGGAGAAATAGTCTCCCCCACATGGAATAACTCCGTAATTGGCTATCCAGTACCAAATGATGAGCCCTGAAATCATATACATGCAACACTTAGTGGATTCAGCAGGTTGTATCTAGATGACTATGCATGGAGAAAGCAGTGGGAAGGGGAGGGCTCAGCAGAAGCAGGATTGGAGGTGTAGAATTTGTCACTATGTTTTGGAAGCAGCCACGGTAAATGGGATGGGGTGGGAAATACTGAAACTGAGACTAGAGAGGAGATTGGAAGTGACTAGTAAAGGACGTCAAATATTCCTGAGGGTCTTCCAAGTTTCTTCCATCAGGAAATAGTCTCACTACTTGAAATCTTCATTAGCTTATCTGTGCTTCATTTTTTCTGACTTTGACCTTGTCTAAGCTCCCGCAGTGCCTTGGGGCTGAAGTATACGATTGGTCCAATGGGCCTGAGTTTGTCCTTTCTATGCTTCTTGTGACCTTTGAGTTGGGCCCAGAGAGCCTTTAATGGCCTGTCTTCCCTCTGTTTTCATGTCCCACCCATCTATTCTCTTGTCCTGTTTTTGCCATGAGCCTTAACCTTCTGAAGTTGTCTTTACTTCCTGCCTGCGATTACATTATCACCTCTAATTTTAAAAAATATTTTTGTGTGTGCATGATGTGTGCGTATTCACATATGTGAGTATGGGCATGTATACACCATGATGCTGTGTAGAGGTCAGAGGACAACCACAGGAAGACTGGCCTTTGTCTTCTCTTTGTTTACACACAGAGTATCTTACTGTTCACAGCTGTGTGTACCAGGCTAGTGGGCTGGGTAATTCTCTTACTTCTGCTGTCTAGCTCGCCACAGGAATACTGGGATTACAAATATGTACCACTACATCCAACTTGGTATGGTTTCTAGGGATACAAATTCAGGTCCTCATATAATCCCTTCAGCTCCTTTCTGTTCTTTAGTCTATCAAGCTCTACGAATCCTTAAAAATTTCATCCCTAGTGTTCTCGATATTTTCCCTTATTACATCCCTGCCTTTTCTTCAAGCATTACCAGTTCTTGTGTTGATTATTTAAATTTCTGCTCTTTAAACTACACTCTAAGCTCCTTGGGTGTCAGACATCTACTGCTTTGTGATTATCCCCAGAAGCCCTTGTGTCCAGCACAGAGTAGATGCTCACTGAAAAGGAAGCCAATAACTGGATGGATGGAGTAATAACCTATTATGGCTAGGCACTGTGCTATGGGCTGAGGAAATAGTGATGACCAAGCAAGATCCCTGCTCCTTTGACACTCCTGTTCTCTTTGAGGACAGATATTAAACAATTTAGAAATAAGTAATGTCAGGCAGGAATAAATCTCATGAAGGCTAAGAAAGCAAAGGAAGGAACAGAATGTTGGGGGAGGCAGCTCATCCATTAATTAAGGCTTGAACGGGGGCATCTAGTAAGGAGGCGATGCTGAATGCTGAGTTGAAGTCTATGCACAGGGGATGAACTGGCTCTGGGAAGCTTGGAATGAGGACTTTTCAGATGGAGGACCAGCAAGTGCAGGGACCCAAAGTGGTTGCTTGATGGGTTCATGGAACAGCAAGAAAAGCAAGGAGGCTGGAACACTCAAAGAAACAGAAAGAGGGAAGGAGCGGGTTAGGGAAGAGAGAGCTAGCCCATGTTGGGCCTTGTAGACCATTGTTAGGGGTTTGCATTTTGTTTTGAGTGTTGTGGGGAGGGCAGTTATAAACTCTGATATGTGCTGAAGCATCACTCTACCTGCTACATGGAGAACTGGCTATGGTGAGGCATGAAAGGAAGAGGGCAGCAGTAGTAATGGAATCTGAATGGTTGTGTAGGTGGGAGAGTTGAGCATCTCTTTAAGTAGGCTCTATGTCAATGGTGGATCTGGCAACTTTCCTTTGGGTGGAAGGTGAGATAGGAGAGAAGGGAAGAGTCAAGGCTCCCCAGCTACATTAACATAGCAACAATGGTGTCTTCTACTGAAGAGGAGGCACCGAGAGAAAGGGCTGAGTGCTGGTCAAGGTCATAAGTCTGTTTGGTGAATAAGCTGAAAATGCCCAATAGCACCTTATAGTTACCTGAGTTAGAGATGTCATGATTAAGGCAGAGGGATGTGTGGGTCTGAAGCTGAGTTAAGACATGAGATAGGCATTTGAAAATATTCAGTTTATTGATGACATTAGAGTCCTGGGATCGGCTGGTATTCCTTGAAGAGAAGGTGTAGATAAAGAGGCGGGCCAATAGCTGAGCTCTGACAGCTACTGCAGTGTATTGACACTAGAGCAGGCCTGTTACCAGACCAGACTCTAGGATCAGCTTTTGGATATGACAGAGACTGGTTTATCAGCCAATGAGCCAGCTATGGGTGTATGACAAAGAGATTCTGGTGTGGAGGGAGAGTCTGGGTCAACCTGGTCTTTTGTCCGCTGTAAAATTATATAACCTATCAAACCGAGTTTTATTGGTTTGTATGTGTGCACATGTGTATTTGTACTTGCTTGCTTGTATGTGTACATGTGTGAGGAACGGTATTAGGTATCTTCCTCAATCCCTCTTTGTCTTTTTTTTTTTTCCTATTATTTGAGATAAGGTCTCACTGTGTAGTCCTGACTGGGCTGAGCTCTCTATGTAGACTAGGCTGGCCTTGAACTCATAAAGGTTGACCTGCTCCTGTCACCTGAGCCCTGAGATTTAAGTTGTGAACTACCATGTCTGGCTCACTGATTTTACTTTGGAGACAGGTGAGAACTCAACCTGCAGCTCACTGAGCCAGTTAGACCAGCTGGTCGACATGGCCCAGGGATCCTCTTGACTGTGTCTCTCCAGCACTGGGATCAAGCTGATGATTTGTAAAGCTTGATTTTTACTTCTCTAAGTGTTCTGTTCATTCACTGAACATCTATCAGGGCCTTGTCTGTGCACAGCAATGGTCCTATGTCTTGGAATGTTGCTTTTCCAAACCCACAACTTTTCTTTCTGATTCCTTTCCTGCTCCCAGAGTCACCAACTCTTTATTACCCAATTCTCAATGTATTTGCATCATGACATCAGTGAGGTACATTTATGAGATATTGATACACCATTAGAGACTGTGTCTGCATCTGGGAACAGCATTCCAATTCCAGGAAACCAGCTGGGTTGGGCCTATTCGCTAGAATATTCTTGGTATCATTAGGCAAACTGACCGCCTTGGGCTTGGGGTTACATGACTCTACAAAGCGCACTTTTGAGGTCATATTAACAAAAGAAAGAGCCATTTAATGAAGAGCCACAAGGTGTATGTTTAAGCATGACATTAACTTTGGAGTCCTTAGCTGGGGGGATGACTGTCAGGATCAGGATTCCCAAGGGAACCCTCCTGAGGCTCCATGTAGGCTTGATACCCCCGGGTGCTGTAGCAAGCCTCAAACACCTGTACATAAAATTTAAAATCTAAGGAACACTCACAATCCCTAAGGCAGAAGAGGGGTCCTACTTATATCTTTGGGAGTGTTTAGTGTTGTGGAAAGGCCAGAGTGAGGAACACCAGCAAATGCTTCCCACATCCATATGATATGCTAGACACTGTTCTCATGTGCTATAGACACATTTGGTTTTCCCAACGACCTTGGGAATTGGATGATTGCTTTTCCACTTCACAGCTGAGAAAAGCAAGGCAGTTTGCTTTTGGAGTCTGTGCTCTTTTTCTTTATAATGCTACAATGATCTCAAAATGGGTGTCATTAAAAGGGATTTTGGTGGAATAGAGAAGTTATTTAGTTTGCTTATGTGTTATATGTTGATTTGTGGAGAGTAGCTATTCACAAAAAACTAAAGTGGTTTTTTTTTTTAAATAGGAGCCACACATGCACAAGCACTGTAATTAGTATTTCCAGGAGAGAAGAGTCCCCCACTGCTGTGCCTCCCTGTTGGCTTCGCTCCTGACACTTTCCCCATAAGAGAGAATGCTAAAGCAGGGCCGTCTTTTTGATGGAGGTCCTGAGGGTTCTGGACACATGGGGCCTGGGCAGGTGCTATTAAGCGTTCCTCCCCCTTTGATCCTCTGTACTGAGGAATTCTTGATTGCCCAGGAATAAGTTAGAGGTTAGAGAGAGCCAGCTTCCTGCTGTCTCCTGTTTTTGCCTTTGCCTGTCTGTGTCCCATGTCCTGTGTCCTGCCCCCTGCAATGTATCTGGCTCACCAGCAGGTGCCGGGGGAAGGGAGGTCAGTTTTTGCTTCAGCTCTCTCTGTGAACCTCAGACAGTAATGGCAGAAGACAGGCAATGCTGAGATGGAGCTGGGCAATTGCCCTCCGACTGACAGTCAGTGATACTCCGCCCTCCTCTGAGGATAAAAAAGCTGGCCAGTTGTTCTCTTCTGGAAACACTTGTTTGAAAAGAGGTGCCAAGCTTGGGACTTAAAAGGAAGGTCCTTATGATTTCCATGAATTGGCCTGAATGTTCACTCTTCAAGTTCCCTGGTATTATGGGGGTCTTGTACCTAGTCAGTAATTCTACCTGACTGTCGCATTTACCACCATGTTGAGGAAACACCCTACACACACACACACACACACACACACACACACACACACACACACACAC
>CABHPH010141826.1:0-26307 GCA_902168325.1 Peromyscus nudipes | reverse complement strand
GAATGGGTGAGACTTGGGCATGGAGACAGTGGGTGAGACTTGGGTATAGAGACAGTGGGTGAGACTTGGGTATGGAGACAGTGGGTAAGACTTGGGTATGGAATTGGTCAATCACCAGCTATGTCCACAGGGATCATGGGATACAGAGTAACCCTCAGGCCAGCACTTCAGGGGTGAGATTCCTTTTCTCCTCTTCTGTTTAAGTCTCAGGCCAGGGTCTGTGTGACCAGGCCTTCTCTGTCACCTTCCTCGTTTCTAGAGGTTTCTACCTTCCTGATTCTGGTCACACATAGTTGTTTCAGACTTAGGAATCATAGATGGAGGCTCCTGAGTTTGCTGGGGCAATGGTGTCTCCTGTGTCTCAGCCCTTTTGCCATAGCTGGGACCAAATAGGCAGCTTTGACATGAGAGGAGATGGCCACACTCCGGGATCTGGATTGCCCACAAAAGATATCAAGGCTGGGAAGAAGTAGAGAGTGAAGTCTATTCTTCCTTGACTTCCCCTCAGCACCTGGTATTTTTCCCCTTAGCACCTGAAAGAATGTTTTTCCCACAGCGGGGCTACCTCCTGCCATTTCTTTATTGTAATGCCAATTCTTACTTAACATCTGCCAAGCACAAAAGGTGCATCAGGGCTCTGTGGAAACAAAGTGAAAGGCTGGCAGTGCCCTGGGCTTAGTCCTGAAGGAAGACAAACAGGAAACTAAACAGAACCCCAGGAGATGTGGAGTGAGAATGGTGGTGGGGGCTGGCTTGCTTGCTCCGCCCTGGCTGTTTGGCCTCCTCTTTCTTTCTTTCTCTTCCTGGAAAGCCTCCTGCTTTGAAAGAGGGTTGTGTCAGTTTTGTTGCCAGCAGGCCTGTGAGTGTGGAAGTCAAGTTGCTTTGAAAGAATGTATTTTGGGGGAGGATGTTAAACAGAAAACAGCCAGGAATGATGGGGAAGGCTTGGAATAACCGTAACAACTTGCTGCCACTGATCCTGTACTGTTACTTCCGACTTAGGAAGCATGCAAGGACACTTCGGAGCTTGCTGGGGCTGTAGTATGTCCAAGTGGAAAGAGAAAGAGAAGAGTAGGGTGGACACGTGGGCAGAGCACATTGGCTTCAGTGAGCTTAAGGGAGCTCAAAAGCAGGGTAGGGAGTTGGTGAAGGCTTTGCCTGGGTGCCGGCAAGCCTACGCTAAGAAAATGGCCAGTGAACCAGTGCAAATCCTAATAAAATAATGTATTCATTATATCAAGAGGTGCCGAGATAGAATCCAACTATTTTCCTTAATTAATCTCAATGTAGAGCTGATGTTCTGAGGCCGTGATTTGAGGATCTGAGCTGTGTTTGGTGGGCTTTGAAGGGATGGGTTTGGGGAAAGAAATGGGGGAGGGGAGTGAGATAGATCCTCCACCAGAACATTCTAGACTCTTTGGGTATAGGGGTGCCAGGGTGCCAGGGGTTGAGGTGGCGCTCCCACCAAAACAATTAGTGCTGGCTAGTTAATTTCCCCAGGTACCCTCCCACTCTATCATAACCTAAATATACTAACATTGAAGGATCTCCTCCCAAATACGTACTTAAGGTCTTTGAGAGGTCTACAGCATGTCTATGAGGAATTGTCAGGAGACCGTGGAGTGCTGTATTTAGTTAGCATTTTCTTCCTTTTCTGGTCTATAAGACAGAGCCTCAGAGCACAGAATTCTGTACCTTTGGTTTTGAAATCAGACACGCCGAATATTCTTAGTCATTCATTGCAGTAGAACAGTTGGTTCCAACATTGTCTGTTATGCTGAAATTCACTGGGAAAGTTGAAATGAAGTCTTGTGACCTCCATCGTCTAAGGTCTCATTTGGAAACACATACTCAATATCTATAATAGCAGTGGTATTCTGGTTAGCTCCAAAAGACAAATATGGTTTTGGTCATGTAGGTACATTACACACACACACACACACACACACACACACACACACACACACGACATGAAAGCAGAAGCAAAGAGGAGAGGGTAGTGTAGTAGGATGTGGAGGAATATGCTCAACATATAATATATACTTGTATGAGTGTCCTTATGTATCATAGAATCATATACAATGACTGTATATAATTTCAAACATTTAAAAGAAAGCTTTCGTGTTGCAGTCTGTTTGTTAGCCTTGCTGGGGCACCTTAACACCTTCTAATGAGACTCATGTCCAACTTAACCCACTGTGCAGCAGTGTGCAGATTTGTCCTTATTTAAATTCCAACACTATAGTTACTATTTCTATCCTTTTTCACTTGCTAGGCACTCTATTAAGGGCTTTACATTCACCGTTTATTCCCATTTCTTACCATCTTGCAGTGTTAACATCACAGCCATTTTTTTTTAGATGAGAAAGCTGAGACTTGCAGGTTTGTAGCTCACCACGGTCACATACCTACTCCTTTCTAAACTCTTCCTACTTCCAAAAGACAGGCCTCTGTTACAGGAGGTTACTTGACAGGAGGTTCAAGTTCCTCTGTACCTTTGGGATCCTGGGCCTTAGAGCCATGAAAGGAAGATGGAGGCCAACTGCATCCTTTGTCCAGCCTTCTTTTCCCTTATGATTTTTTACATGTTTCCCCATAACCACCATCAGTGTGCCTCTGCCTCTCAGTGCCTTCCCTTGCAGATTATTTTCTTCCCTCCCTCCCTCCCTCCCTTCCTCCCTTCCTTCCTTCCTTCCATCCATCCATCAAATGATACTGCATGTTATCTGTGTACTTGGCCCACTGTAGGTACTGCCCTAAGCGGAAGCTCTGATTTCAGTTACTTCTATATTTGCTTCATGTAAGGACAATGTTTTCTCTGGGAAGCAGTTTGTTCTAAGGAGTTAAACACTAGGCAGATAATAGACAGCTTTGTCAACTGACAAAAAAATGCAAGGCGTCAGCAGGCAGATGGTGAGGTGTTTGGGGCAGGTGTACTTTTACTGTAAAGCAAAGACACCTGCCTCCTTCCCTAAGGATAGTAAAGACCAGGGAGACACAGTGGATGAGTTCAAGCATGACCTGAATCCACCTCTAGATGACTTGTAAATTCAAAGACAGTGGGGTATTTTCTTAGATAGAAATCAGCACGCAGCCATTAGTTCCATCCCTACATTGTGGCTGGGAAGAGGTACCAGGGTTGTGTTATTACTATAGTTATCATAGTATCCTAAGAACCATGGTATTGAATGACCCTGTTAGCAGACATGTGTTAAGTCCGTGAATAGCTGGCTCATGTTGCAGCTTTTAAGTTGAGGATTCTTGTACCTGCTCATTCTAATGTATAATTCTGTTTCCTCTCATGCAATAGTGGCTAAAGATACACTCCTCTCTTGCTGCATATGAAGGCAAACTAATTCAAACTAGTTCTCTAATTCAAAACTAAAATCTTCTGAAGGCCAGTGAACCAATTTAAGAGTGAAGATAGCCAAGTCATCTTCAGAGTCAGTCCCAGGACAAAGCAGAACACTATCAGGGGATTAACATATTCCAAAGTGTGGCCCACAGCAAGGTGTTGGCTGCCCAGGGAAGCAAGAAGAAGGAGAGCCGAAAGGAGTAGGAATCATCCCAGTCCCTCTCAGGAAGGTGGTGTTCTGTCTAAGGCCTGGGTCTTAGGTCCCACTGGAGGGGAGCTAGCTGATCCTGCTGTTCAGCATAGTGTCACTGCCCATTCCAACCATGGACCATTCTCTCCTTTCTCCAAGCAGTGTTCTAATTACAAGTTGACTTCTACAATGGTTTGCTTTTAGTACTGTGGGTTAACCTGAGCTTGTGTGGGATTTGGTACCAGTGTGATGTTGTCATTGGCGTGATCGGTGTGATGTGTCTGACTTGAAAAACAAACTATCATGGCTGATGAATAAAATTTGTTAGTGAACCATGTTCCAGTCCAACCTGGGACTGTACAGAATCTGCTCAGAGAGGTATTTCATTTGGATCCATCTGGGGAAATCTTGTCTGGTCCCCAGGCCTTTGGCACTACTTCTCATCTAACATACCATTGAGCCCTACGGATCTTCTTCAATAGTGGGCAACAGGGACACTTCTATGCACACAGAGACTATTTATCACATTTATTGCATGCCCTGCCTCAATATTCCTTCTATCTTCTCCCAGAGCAAACCCCTACCTCCTCACCCTCTCCTTTTTCTCATTTTCTTTAGGATTGTTGCACATATACATTCATATTAATATGTAAATGCAACCTGCTGGGTCCATTTAGTGTTGTTTATATGTATCTATTTTTAGGGTTGACCATTTGTTATTGGGTCACCAATTAGGAGCTCATTCCTGATTTTCCCTTTCTCAGAAGTCATTAATTGCTTGTAGCTCTTCATTAGGAGTGAAAGTCCCCAATCCATGCTAGCATGTCAACTAGTGTTGCCATCGTCTAGGTCTTATTTAGGCAACCATACTGTTGAAATTTCATGGGTGTAGCTTCCTTGGCATATAGAGAAGATACTACTCAGAGCAGATGTCCTGATCTTCCGGCTTTTACATTTCTGCTCCCTCTTCCATGATGTTCCCTGAGCCTTTGGTGTAAGGGTTGTACTATAGATGTATCAGTTAGGGCTGGGCAACCCACAGTCAGTTGTTCTCTTTACTTTGACCAGTTGTAGCTTTTGTAATAGTCTCTATCTACCACAAAAATAGTTTCTTTGATGAAGGGTGAGAGCTATGTTTACTTGTGGGTATAAGGATAAATATTTAGAATGTAGGTAGGCATTATATTAGTTTTGGAAGTGAGTAGTATATTCTCATCTAGGTCCCATGGCCTCACCAGCCATGGGTAGTTAGCTAGGTCTACAGTACCAGCATGAATTCCTTCTTTTTATCAGGTCTCAAGTCCAATTAGACAGTTGTTGTTGTTGGTAACCCCCATTAAGTGTCACTACTGTACCTTTGGAGATATCTTACCATAATGATAATTTTTGTGATTCATACATATCACAACTGGATAGAACGGTTGATTGCTTTTCTCCCTCAGAAACTTGCATAGCACCTTTAGCTACTTTGAGAGCTAGTCCTTAGGGAGGACTCTCCCAAGTCAGTTCCATCTCAGTTATCCAAGTCATGTATATGAAAAGTGGTGTCTTCAGTAATAGGAACTTACCCTCAACCTCTGGGAAGTGACCAGTGGCAAGCAACAGCCTTATATTAACTACACACATACTCAGGTGGACATGGCAGTTCAGCTCCCACCTTTTGAAGGGTTCTTAGGCAGAGGAGAGAGGAATTAAGAAATAATAGATTGAAAGAAAGACCTAGATGACAAGAAGAAAGACAGAAACACAGGATAGCTTTGGGAGGGCCTGGGTCAATACCCAACAGCCTTGAGGCTTTATTCAAAAGGCTTTGTATAATATGCCAAGGGGAAAGGCAAAAGACCTCCCCCTTGCAAGATCAAAACACACTGTATAGCCAAGTGTAGGCCCTTCCAAATACCTGGTGAACACACCTGTGACCAAATCATCCCATTATACAGCCCTGCTAGATAAAGCAAGTCCAGATTCTCTGACCCTGAGTAAGGTCTCACTAGATAGTCTCTGTGGGCTCCCACAAGTGGGCTGCAAATTTTGTTTACTGCCTTACCCCCAGATCATGGTATCATTCCCCTCTTTTATTGTCTGAGTTTTATTGATTTTTTGCATGTATGTGTAGTGTGCATGCATGTGCTTATGTATGCATGTTAAATTACATGTGTGTAGTTGTTCAAGTGTGTGGATGTCTGAGGTTGACTTCAGGTGTCTTTCTCTACCACTCTCCATCTTAATCACTGAGGTAGAGTCTCCATTTGAACTCAAAACTCATCTATAGAACTTGTCAACCTAGAAAGCTTGCTCTGGGGATTGTCTGTCTCTGCCTTCTAGTGCTGGAATTACAGGTTGCTGCCATGCCCAGCTGGCATTTATGTGGGCTCTGGCAATCTGAACTCTGGTTCCTTATGGTTTCATGGCAGGTGAGCCTTTATTTTTCGTATTTAGTTTCTAGTCTAGATGGAGTTGATTTTTCATGTGTGTTGAAATATGAGTTAAATGCGTTTTCCCATAAAGATACCCAGTGACCTGGCACTATTTATTGATGGTGCCTTTTCTCCAGTACTCTTACTTACCTACATCCTAAGTCAAAAGTCTGTTTAGGGGTTCTAAACAGAATTTTAGATCCTCCTTTGTGTCTTTGCTTTTGTTTTTCCTTGCACCAAATGCTACAGTTTATTCCTTTAAAAAAGTTTCATTAGATTTCTTCATTTCATTTTATGTGTGAGTGTTTTTCCAGCATGTATGCATGTGTGCCATGTGGATAATTGATGCCTTGAGAAGTCAGAAGAAGCACAAGATCCCCTGGAACTAGAGTTCATGATGGTTACTAACCACCACGTGGGTGCTGGGACTTGAACCCTGGTCCTCTACAAGAATAACGAGAGCTCTTAATCACTGAGCCATCTCTCCACCCCAATCCAGTTTCTTAGTAACTTTATAATAAATTTGATGTGCTGATGAAATTCCTTCAAACTTACCATATTTGCCTTGATTATATAATTTTTATTCTCAGCATCCACACATACATATTTTAGAATTAATTGGTCATTTTTCACTACACTCCAGATGGAATTTTAATTGGGACTCCATTGAATTGGTAGATTACCAGAGAGAATTGATGCCCTTTTAATATGTTTCCATTTTTATGCTTTGTATGGGTCTGATGAATTTATCATTAAAAGTCAATTTTGATGCTGTTGTACTTGGCATTACTCTAAATTATATTTTCTAATATTTTGCTAGCATATAAATATACAAGTTCATTTTGTCTATTGAAGTTGTATTCAGCTATCTTGATTATCTTACCAATTTTAGTAGCCTATCTGAAGAGCTTTTTGAATTTTCTTTTATGCCATTTGTGAGTCATGGTAGTTCAATTTTTTTACTTCCCAAATCTTACATTTCTATATCTGTCCCTTGTCTTGCTAATCCTTACACTTCTATACCTCTCCCTTGTCTTTTTAATCCTTACACTTCATATTTCTCCCTTGTCATATTATACTAACCAAGACTTCAATTGTAGATTAAAAAGAAGAGGTAATAATGTCATACCCAAAAATCTCAATGGAAAAACTTCCACAATACTCTCATGATACATGAAATTTGCTGTAAGTTTTTCATAGACACCTTTTTGAGGCAGTTCTAAAACAGCTGATTTTAATTTTCAGTGCTGGAGTTTGAACTCAGGGTCTTGCAATTGCTAGGCAAGTGCTCTACTGGTGAGCCATCTCCCTAGCCTGCCATTTATTGGGACAGGGTCTCACCATGTAGCTGAGTCCAGCCTTGAACTCACTATCAGGCCCAGGATGGTCTGGAACTTGTGATCTTCCTGCCTCAGTCTTCAAAGTACTGGAGCAACAACACTGTGCCTTGTTCCAAAGTTTTCTTGATGAACAATACTGATTTCTTTTTCACATCTATTGCATTAATAACACAATTTTACCCTATATTTTTTGAAACAGTGAATTATACTGATTTCTAATGTTAAAGTTGAAACCTTGGACTAATGCTATCTTTGTTGTGATGCACTTTTCCTGTATAAGTGGGCTTGATTGTTTAGGATAATTTTATCTGTGTTCAATAGAAAAATGCCCTGTGATTTTCCTTTTATGCAATGGTCTTGGTCAAGTTTTGATATTAAAGATAAATTAGAGATCATCTTCTTTTACTACTCTTAAAGGTTTTGTAGCATTTATATATTTTCCCCTTATAATTCTTTTGTGGAGATATCTGGCGATTGGGTTTGGAAAAGAAAATATTTATGTGTATGTATGCACTTGGGGCAACAGTGGTCGGTGTCAGGTGACTTCCTTGATCACCTCATATATTGACTCAGAGCCTATTGTTGACTGCAGAGTTCAGTGGTCTAGTCCGACTAACCAGCTTGCACTGAGGCAGGAGCTGGGGAGGGGAAGATGACCCTCAGCCTATGCCTCCTGAGCCTTGAGATTACAGGCAGGCTGCCTTACCTAGCTTTTAGTGTGTTCTGGGGACTGAACTCTGGTCCTTACCATGTTGTAGCCAGTTCTTTATCCTTGGAGTCATCTCTTCAGTCTAGCTAATGCATCTTACTTTTTAAACTTTGTTGCATATAACTATGTATAGTATCCAACCCCCCACCTTGTTTCAGGCTCTCTTATTTTTTTAAGTTGCAGCTGTTGACCTTTGCTTCCTGTCTTTTTGATTAGTCTTGCTTGAAGTTGATCAAGTTTCTTACTCCTTTCAAAGAACCAATTTTTGGATCTGTTTATTTTCTTGATTATAAATTTATTTTCATTTCTATTCAGGTTCTTTATATTTTTTTCCAAATTGGGGAGTTTTAATGTGCTATCCTGTTTCAGCCTTTCAACATTTTTATGTGTGTATTTATTTTTAGCAGTTTATTTTTTAAGCTGGATCATTCAGTGTCTGCTGTGGGTTGTTGTATCTGAAAGGGTACTGGGCACACCCCGAGTGTTTGGCCAGGTGACAGTGAATGAACATGTGAGTGACTGCCCGGGACAGGGCTGGGAAGATCACTTTGTTCAGCAACAAGCCAACTGCTGCGACACTCCGGCGTCTTTGCACTCTCTTCTTAGACTGTGAAGCAGGCACTTTCATGCTTGTCTTTTTCATGCCAACCTCCTCCTGAGGACCTTTGATTTCCTTCTCCACTCCCATCACTCATAATTACAGCAGGGGCAAGAATCACATGTTCTCTGCCAGCATCTAAAGGGCCCTTCCTTGTCAATGTTCTCCCAACGAAAGATTGCCTCCCACACCTCTCTCCATTACAAAAGAGTCCAAATGACTCTGGGTGTTTTAAGGGGTACAGCGTTGTGACAGTGACAGGATGATGTGGTATTAGCACAATGACTCCGTTGGATGTGCCATTAGGGCTTTTCATGTCATTTGGGTGACTGCTGCTTTGTCCACATTTAGCTAGGTGAGTCCCAGAGCTGAGGGAGTTTATTTTCAGTGTGGGGGGGAAAAAGGCTTAGGGATCGGCATGGCCTGTCCTCCCTTCTCTCTGTGTTAAGACTCCAAATGTCACATAGCTTCCCTCTACCTTAAAAGGCAGGAGGCTATGAGAGTGAGTCCTTAAAAACATTCAATCGTTTTAAATATTACTTATGAACTAACTATGAGCTGACTATGTATGTGTGTGAATTTATGTAAATACATGAGGTGGGATGGGGTGCAGGTGAACAAAAGAAAGAGATGTTCTTGGGAAAAGCAGGAAGATGCTAAAAAAGGGATAACAGTGGATATGGCAGATGTCACTCAGAATGGTAGGAGTGACTTTGAGAAATCATTTGCATACATCCTCTGTCGTTGTGTAGACGAAGTATCCCCAAACAATTATTATGAACAACATACAAATATGTTGAAGTATTTAATTACTCGAGGAAGAAGTTAAAATCTGATTCTGATAGCTTCTGAACTTCAAAGCCCAATAATTACATTCACCTTGATCACTCACTGTTGTATTTCAAGAACTTAATTCTCTACCTGGCATGTGGTCTATGCTCAGTAAATATTTGCTAAGTGAACACCGAATACATACCGGCTGCTTGTAAACATTCATCTGAAGTTACATTTCTTCATGGCATGCGGCTCACCTGCCACTAAAGTACTTCTTACAAAGATTGTCAGTAATTCGATGGACAGATAGTTGAAGATACACATATATATGTCTAATAGCTTTAAGTTTGTTAAGTGAGAGTCCAACAAATTTCCACTAAGTATCTGTTATGCATCACACATTGGCTTGGTTATTGGGAATGTAGCAGGGAGCAAAGCAATTAAAATCCCTGCTTTCATGAGACTTACATTACAAACAGTGTCGACATCAAAATGAGTAAGTGATACAGCCCTAGATGGTGGGACAATCTGAGAGAGCATGATGAGTCTCAGTGACTAATGGTATAATTTTGCTTTTACGTTTGTGTGTGTGTGTGTGTGTACATGTGCACATGTATAAGTATGCACATGCCATGGTGCCCCTGTAGGGGTCAAAGGAACACAGTGGGGTTAGTTCTTTCCTTCCATCCTGCACGTCCTGGGGGATTGATCTTAGGTCATCAGGCTTAGAAACAAGTGCTCTTATCTGCAGAGCCATCTCTGTGGCCCTCAATGATACATATTTTTATAGACTAGTTAGGTCTTATAGAGAAGTTCATCACTTAATGATGTTTTAATATTTATTTATTTATTGTGTATATGTATATGGGTGTACACCTGCTATATTAGATGTGTGGAAGTCAAGAATAACATGTAGGAATTGGTTCTCTCCTCCTACTATGTAGGTCCTAAGGGTTAAACTCGGCTTGTCAAGGCTTAGTGGGAAGCACCTCAACCTGCTGAGCCATCTTGCAGGCCCAAGAAGTTCACTTTTGAATAAATTCTTGAAGTAAGAAACTAAGCATGTGCATGCCTGGAGAACAAATGTCCTAAAAGGGAACAGTAAATGTGGAAGTCCTGAGGAAGGGAGTGTGTCTAGGAGGGGACAGGAAGAGCTAGACAACAGCATGGATGCAGTTTATGGACAATTGGAGCCAGATTGGGCAGAATCCTGCAGGTTACAATGAGACTATGACTTTTAGAAAGCCTCTGGATTCAGCTTCCATTTTTATGGGGTCACTCTGGCCGATATGCTGAGAATTGACTACAAAGAGGGCAGAGCAGGAAGCAGGCCAAACTTTGGGAGATAACCACAGAAATACAAGTGAGAGATGATGATAGTGATTTAGGGTGGCAATAATGTGGGTGGTGAGGGGGAGTGAAATTCTGGTTAGGCTTTTGAAGGAAATGTTTATGGACTTATTGATGGGCCCAAAGTAGGATATAAGAGATGCAGGCATCGGGAATCAAAAGTGTTCTGAAGGTTTTACCGTGAGAAATTATTGAGGCGGCATTGTAATTAAACAGGGCAGAATGGTGGGAGAGGAAGTTCTGTAAAAACAAACTGACTTTGAGGTGGCTAGTGGATGTCCATGAAAGATAATAAGTAGGGAACTACATATGTGATTATGGAGTTCAGGGTAGAGATTGTGGTAGGATATACATATGTGTGTGTGTCTATGTATATGTGAGTATATGTATAAATATATATTTATATGTAAATATATCATATATATTTTATATATACACATATACCTGTTTACGTATATGCATGTAAAGGTTATATAGCTTATAAATACTTTTTTTTTTCTTTGAGACAGGGTTTCTCTGTCTTTGTGCCTTTCCTGGAACTCACTCTGTAGCCCAGGCTAGCCTCGAACTCAGAGATCTACCTGCCTCTGCCTCCTGAGTGCTGGGATTAAAGGCATGCACCACCATTGCCTGGCTTATAAATAGTTTTTAAGGCCCTGAAATCTAGAGGCAATCAAAGCTGATGTCATGAATTCTCTTGCTATACGGTCCATAAGTT
Source organism: Peromyscus nudipes (assembly GCA_902168325.1). Taxonomy (NCBI): domain Eukaryota; kingdom Metazoa; phylum Chordata; class Mammalia; order Rodentia; family Cricetidae; genus Peromyscus; species Peromyscus nudipes. Next base: position 14,856 of record CABHPH010141826.1, on the reverse strand, counting down.
TTCCTGCCTTAAAGACTATTACATAGTTTGAGGACCACTGCTGTAAGCAGCCGCATACTACAAAGTATGAGTTAACTCTGCAGAGAGAAGGAGGGTGCACCAGTGTGAGTCTCACTACCTGAGTGCAAGCTTTGTGTGTTGAGTCAGCTCTGCTGTCATCCTTTCAGTGAAGGGGAGGACATCCTGACTGCTATTACAAATATGCAGATTAACTCACCTGGGTAATGTCATTTCACCATGCTGACACTTTCCTCCACATGTTGAAACATGGGACAATGTCTGAAGATGAGTTCATTTCTTATTTTTCCAATGGTGCATTCATCTTGAGGTGAGATTTAGAGGTAGAAGTGACAGATGGACTAGAGATAAGTAAGTGCTGAGGAATGGTCAACACTCAACTACCCATGAAACCCTGAACACAGCTTCTCTCAACATGTTGTCAGAAATGTTCTCTTCCAAGGATTCCTAAGAAGATTATACTACTTCCATGGTGCTACATGGAAGGTACCAGGGGTGCAGAGAGGTAGATGTGGTGGGTTTCTGTAAGGGACTTGTCTAATAGTTGAAATAATAATACAAGGTGGATGTGCTGCAAAATAGAAACATGGGTTTGGGTTGTAGTTGATTTGGTAGAGTGTTTGCCTAGCATTCACGAGGACCTGAGTTCAGTGGATTCCCAGCATCTCATAAACAGGGTACAGTGGCATGAGCTTGTCATCCCAGCATTTGGAAGGTAGAGACAGGAGGATCAGAAGCTTAAGGTCATCCTCAGCTACAAAGAAAGTTTAAAGCAAGCCTGGACTATATGATACCTGTCTCAAAGTACATAGGCATGATGTGGTTAACATGTGTTCCCAGGTAATCAGAGAAGAGACTCCTTGGTGCTATGGAGTCAGAGAAAGCACATTAAAAGCAAGAAATAGGGGTTTGAGTCAGCCTTTGAGGAATATGGAAATGAATAAAATGGGATAGGTTGGTTTCCTTATGTAGTTATGTAGACCATACATACAGAACTCTAAAGCACACTATTTTAGATAATATGTACATCAATGTACATCTTCAGCCTCTCCTTACTGGAGAGAGAACCTATGGAGGAAAGAGTATGGATGAGATTAGGAGGTGGACGGGCGGTGGTGGCGCACGCCTTTAATCCCAGCACTTAAGAGGCAGAGCCAGGCGGATCTCTGTGAGTTCGAGGCCAGCCTGGTCTACAGAGCAAGAACCAGGACAGGCACCAAAACTATACAGAGAAACCCTGTCTTGAAGAAAAAAAAAAAAGAGATTAGGAGGTGGAACTATGTATCAAATACTTGTTTGATTCTGGTCAAATATCTGTCTACTCATTCAGCAAACCAAGTATGCAGTAGTGAGAAGGCCACACTGAACACAGTGGGACATTTATGCAGGAAAGTGGTGACAAATGCACATGGTTTCATGTCACATGTATAACTTTAGATGTCAAGCAATGACCTTAGGATTTTTGAATGAGTGTTTGAATTCTCTATAAGTAAGGATTTGAAAGATGTCTTTACAACAATGTTAAGGCCTGGGCTATGAAATGACTGATGGTAGAAAAATGAAGGAAGACAAAAGGCCAGGAAAAGAGTAGGGAGTGTTGATAGGGAGTCAACAGAAAGATATGGAATTGTTTCTAAGCAAGGATCCACAGAGTCTAGCACGTCAGCCACATGGGTGCGTGACAAGTGCTTACTGCCTCCACAGATCTTGAATACAAGGTGAGACAGAAAAAAAAGAACCCCTCTGCTGTCTCTATCTCTATCTTTTTCTGTCTCATGCTCCTGTTGCCTGTCTGTGAATAAGCAGTGCATGCACACACTTCAAATGAGCCTGCTAATAATGAGATGAGACCTCAGATAAGTAGAACAAGACACATTGAGTCAACTCAGTAATGGTCAAGACAGCTGCTATTGGTAGAGATCCTTCATGATTCAAAACATGACCAAATTTTGTTAAACTTGATTTTTCACTAGAATTTCATAAAATTGGTATTATCATCTCTACTTTCTGATGAGGGAGCCAAGATGAAGTGAGGCTGGAGGACTGGTCATGGGACTCAGAAATGCCAAGTCATATATCCTCAGCTCTTCTCTGTAGAGCTGAGATGCTGGCCTATTATCTCTAGTGATGCCATGGGCTACATTTTGTGGACTTGCTCTGTGACCATGGGGCATCCTGCAGAGTGTGTAGGTCGGACAGTGCTGGGTTAGAGGAGAAAGAATTTTTCTCCATTGTTTGCCTGTTTTTCAGGGAGTAGACCTTGAACTTTGCCAGAACACTTGCAGCGTCAGGCCCAAGCTTGATTCAGGCACACAAAAAGGGCTTCTACTCACAGTCTTAACTGTGTTATCTGTGAAGAGGGTCATGCCCAGCCTAGGTTTGGACACATTACCTCTTCCAGGTAGATAATATTAACAGATCCTGTCAGGCTAAGATGTCCAACATGGGCCTTCCTTCCCTTAGTGCCCAGAAGGACTTGGCTCATAATTACAGTGTCACTGAATAGCAGGAAGAGCAGGCCCTACTCCTCTCTCATTGTTCCTCGCTTAGTTAGTGCTACCAGGAACCCAGTCTGCTCCCCTTTGGTGCTGGCCCACCAGAGCTACCTCATTGCCACCACTGTAGGGAACTTTGGCATATATAATGCTAGGTTCTCATTGGCTAGCACCGAGGCTCCTACAGTGGAACTGCTTGGAACTGTGGGAAAGCCAGCTCTTGCCTAGGCCAGGCCTATTTTCTCAGAGAGTCAGAGATAGAGCCTTTCCTGAATATGAAGGTGAATCAAAGCTAGAGGAAGTGGCAGTATATTAGTTTACTAGGATTGCCTTAACAGAATACTCAGTCTGAGAAGCTCAAACATCAGAGACTCATTTTTACTCTGTTCTAAAAGCTACAATTCCTGTACTGAGGTGTCACCAGCATCCTTTGGGAATGCTGTCTTTGACTCATAGATAACAGCTTTCTCACTACATCCACTCATAGCTCATAACATTTCTCTGTGCATGTACATCCCTGGTACACCCCTTCCCCCTGGTGTATCTGTTTCCTCTATAAGGACACGAGTCAGATTAAACTGGGGCTCACTCTAATGACATCATTTAATCACCTATTTAAAGGCCACTTCCCACATACAGTCACATGCTGAATTACTGGGATTAAGGCTCTGACATGAAGTTAACTGAGAGACACACAGTTCCACCCCTACAGTGGGGAAAGCCCTCACCTTGATCCTTCCTCCTTCTCTTTCCTCACTCCATCCATCCCGTCCTTTCTGGGAGTCCACCACAGGCTGGATCCAGAGAGCAAAGGGCTGGTGTTTGGGGTGGTTGCTTAGAAAGACCTTGACAGCCCACTCATGATTAAGAGCATTTGCTGGGTACCTTCCAGCAGCATCCAACCTCCGCACAATGGGGACCTCCTGTGGTACAGGAGACTTTTCAGTTTCATGTATCAAACTAATTAGGAAAAGAAAAAAATGTCCTCCAAAAACACCTTTTTAAAAAAATATAATCAGATACTGCAACTAGGGCATAATGATTACTGATCCTCAGATGCATAATGAAAGTTCATAGGTCATTCAACAAACACTACCCATCCCATTCTCGCTTTCCTACTCAGCCACTTAGCTAAAACTCTCACTGTCCCCCAAATATTCCTTTTAGCTAACTTGCACCACAATGGAGTCTCCCTTTTGCAAAACTCCTGTAACATCTAACATATGTAGGCGCTAGCTGATATACATTATATGTCACTTGGAAACCTACCTTTATGTATTATCCATCCATCCATCCAATAAACTAAGGCCTTCAGGGGCAAGGCCTATCCATTCCTGATCTAATTTCTGACCGCTTGAAGTCACAAGGAGAAGCACTTATTAGGTTTCTCACATCTGCTGAATGTTTGACCAATTAATGGGTTTATCTGAAGCAGGAATGTTGTTTGCGCTCACAAATTTAGAAATTCCTGTTTAATCAAATAAGGTGTTTAATAGGTTGTTGTGTAGACTTTGTGGACTGCGACTTTTGAAACATTTTTAAATGTAACAAAATAATTTCATCTGTCTTGGATGTGTGATGTAGACAAAGCACGAGAGTCACAATAGACTGTTGCTTCCCCCTCCCCCATGGGCTTCTCACATTAGGGGGCTACTCGGCCTCTTTTAGGATCTTTCACCATTTGTAAAATAAGAGGCTGTGTCTTAGATCCCAAGTGATTTTCACTTTTCAGAGAGTGAAGGTGGTCCAGGCGAAGGGTTCTAAGCCATGTCCAACCCTTCTGAGAGGACTATTGGGCATGACCCATCATGTCAACAGAAGGACAGGAGGGAGGACAGGTGCCGTATGCAGACATATCCCCTGAGGTCACCCTCAGCAGTGGAACTCTCTGAATTCCTGATTCATAAGAACCCTTGAGAAACTTGTGGAGTCTCATAGTCATCAGCAAGAACATTTGCGTACATTGTAAGTAGGTGTGCTCGTTAGCAGAGATTTCTGGTCAACCAAATGCTGGCTGAGTACATATTATGTGACTTGATCTAAATTCAGGAGAATGTGCCCTGGGCGGAGGACTTCTACACATAAATTTGTTTAATTGCATTGATGTAAAATGTGCAATTAAGAGGGTAACGAGAGTGGTTGACTCTACATGATGGTTGTGGGTGATTTTTTCTTTCCTGTTTATGCTTTTCTGTACTTTTCAAATGCTCATGTGCTATTTTTATAATTAGAAGAAAAGAAAAAGAATGATGAGCACTCAATCAGGGTAAAATAAGGAATCTGAAAACTTCAAAACTTACTTTAGTTCACCTTAGTAAACATTTGTCCATGTCATTCAACAAGTATTTATTACTTGCACTACCACAAGTCCTTGAGGGTTACCAGGACTGAGTCAAGATAGAATACTGTTTTCAAGAAAAAAGCTTCATAGAAGACAAACTAGGCCTTGTAGGAAAGGTTAAATTTGCAGACTAGGGTAGGTGGTCATCTCAGGCAGAGGAAACAACACTTGTACCTGGAAGATGCACTGAGCTGGGAAGGTGAGGTGTACAAGATGGACCAGACCCTGTTGAAGAAATTCAATGATAGGTTGGGCCCAGGTTGTTGTGCTCATGGCCTCCAACTGGAAAAATGGAGCCACTGAAGGGTCCTGAGCAGGAGAAGGCTGTGCTGGCAAACTGACTGGCTACAGTGGGTTCTGGATGGCCAGTGAGGCTGTCACAGTAGCTCAGGCTGCAGGAATGCTCTCTAGACATCCTAGGTCCTCTGGAAGAAGGCTTTTCTAGATGGGGATCCATCTTAGCCCTGGGCTTCTCTCTAGTGTCCTTGATTGTTACCACTTAAGAAGATAGGGTTTAAATTACGTCACTAATGTGAGTAAGGCTAAGGGCTGTGAAACCTGGACTTTATACAGCCCTTCATAGCTTGAATGTCACGTGTCCATCCACCTCTATTTCCTCTGTCTCACTTTCTCCTATCCCATGCTATTAGTGTTTAGTTCATATCCATTTTTAATATTAAAGAGAATTAAATATTAAGAAGTTCATGTTTGGATCTATTTCATAATGTAATAGGGTAGATTTTTGTTTGGTTTGGTTTGTTTTTTTGAGACAGGGTTTCTCTGCATAACATCCCTGGCTGTCCTGGAACTCGATCTGTAGACCAGGTTAGCTTCAAAATCACAGATGTTTGCCTGCCTCTGCCTCCTTGAATGCTTGGATTAAAAGCATGAGCCGCCACTTGGCTTGATAGGGTAGACTTTCAACAATCGTGTCAGCTAAGTCAGATTCTTCTAGAAGGGAAACCAGGAAGTGGTTGCGGGAGGAACGAGAATAGGATGGGCTGTAGGTGACTGGTTGAGGTCAGTAACCTCTGAACTCTGAACAGTTTTAGGAAAACCTCAACTGCCTCATAGTATGTGCTATGCTCATCTTCTGAGCTAGCAACAATTTCTGGGGTCTTGTAGGAGCGTTCCATTTAGGAGCTGTCAGGTGGGGCAAACATCAGAATGGAAAACTTCAGGGAGTCCATGAGGCCAAGTAGGGGGGTTGTACAATAGAAATGGTGGCACCACTTCAAAACAAGGCCATTGTACAACCAGGTTGCCTTTCTTCTTTTCGTAAAAAAACAAAAACAAACAAAACAAAACTGTGGTCTTGTGGCTTGGCCCTGGATGGCTTGGTACTACCTATGTAGCCCTCAGGCTAGTCTTATATTCATAACAACCCTTCTGTCTCAGCCTCCTGAGTGCTGGGATGATAGGCATGTGCTACTAAGCCCGGCCTCAGTATGTCAGTCTTTTATTTCAAAAATCAAATCCTCCTTCCCAGGTGCTCATTGTCGACAGCCTTGTTTGTAGCCTTATTATGAATTCAAAAATATGTCACATCTGGAAGATCTGTGCTTGCAGTGTGAATGCTATCACACGAATCTTTTTTTTTTTTAATTTTTTTTGAAATCATAGGAAAGTCTTTGAGGTAGGGTGTGGTTGTCAAGACTAATTTGGAGAAAATTGTCTGCACTTAGGGATAAATGACAGTGATCATTCCACACCTCATCGAGAGCTTGAAAATGAATATTTAGATTTTGTATTGGACCAGAAACCATTTGTCTCAGAATAAAATATGGTAGCGGGCGAATGGCAGCCCGCAGCTCTCGAGTGTGGGCGAGCCTTTCTTTATGAACCAGGCATATTCTTGAGATCCTGTGTGTCAGTCAGCTTTTTGTAAAGTGGAGTCTTTTCTTTTTCCTTCGTTAACTTGCCCTGTAATTTCAGCAGTGTTTAATGTTCATCCCTGACTGATCTTGAGTCAGTAGCTAACTGCTAACATTCAACTGTGGATCTCAGTGCTTCTTCCTCACTTTTCTTGCTTTTATTCTTTGCTCTTTTTCAACAGGTACTTAAGGAATAGATGCTGTGTGCCAGGTACAATAATAGGTGTTGGGTATATGAATAAGGACGATGGGGTAAATAACAGCTGTCAGAGATGGAGAACCCAAATCCTGTGGGTACAGAGCAGCTGTGATGACACAGAGCCCCCTCTGTCTGGAGTGGAGGGAGAGCATCCTGGGCTGAGAACTGAACCATCTGAGGGTATGAGGAGGAACCGGCTTGGGAGATGCCCACCTAAAGAATAGCATCAGAGCTGGGTGGTGGTGGTGGTGCATGCCTTTAATCCCAGCTCTTGGGAGGCAGAGCCAGGCGGATCTCTGTGAGTTTGAGGCCATCCTGGTCTTCAGAGCGAGATCCAGAACAGGCACCAAAACTACACAGAGAAACTCTGTCTTGAAAAATTAAAACAAAACAAAACAAAACAAAACAAAAAAACTAAAACAGCATCAGAGACATGGTTGGGGCTGGCTTTCTAGAATGTGGATACTAGATAGTTCTGGTGCTGGTACAGAAAGTCAAGTAGTTAATGATCTCTGCAGAGGAGAGGTGAACAGTTTACCCTTTTAAAAAAATTATTTTTTGGTTTTCTTGAGACAGAATTTCTCTGTGCTGTTTTGGGGCCTGTCCTGGATCTTGCTCTGTAGACCAGGCTGGCCTCAAACTCAGAGATTCACCTGGGTCTGCCTCCCAACAGTGCTGGGATTAAAGGCGTGCGCCACCCCTGCCCAGCCAGTTTACCCTTTATTAACCTAGTGGGGTTGGGGGAGCAATTTTTCTTTCTTTTTTCTTTTTTTCTTGTGATCATTTTGTAGTAAGAACTCTCTTCAAGAGGACACCTCCAAATAAGATGAAGACCAAGGAGAGCCTGGATATTTTTATTTCCAATGGGAGCTCTACATTTCGACTCAGCTTTTAAAAGAAGTATTTATATAGAAATTACACCTTTTCCCACGGGAAAGACAGAAGACATAGTGTCGAGAGATAATTGATAGATGGGGGGAAACAATGGGCTGTAACACTAAGTTTTAATAGAACCATATACAAAGAGTTTCTTTAAATATATTAGGGAAAAGACCACCATGCACAGCGGAGCTGACTCCCTTGACACAGGGCTTGCCATGCGAGCATGAGGACCTGAAACTTGACCCCCAGCACCCGTAAATGTTGGGCACAGTGGCAGCATCCACCTGAATCCCCGTGCCGATGAAGAGGCGTCAGGAGGCTCTCTGGGGCTTGCTGCTGGCTAGTCTAGTCGAGTCTGGGAGTTCTCCAGGTTCAGTGAGAGTATATCAAAAAGAAAAGAGAAGCTGGTAAAAGTCCTTGCCATGCTAGCCTGACGATCCCCTGAGTTTGATCACCAGCAGCTCCAGGTAAGCCAGCTACAGTGACTTAACATCTATAACTCCAGCACTCGTGTAGGGAAATGGGGACAAGAGAATTGTCGGGAAGCCTGAGAGCCAGACAGCCTGACGTTTACAGAGTGACAAGAGAAGCCCTGCCTCAACAAGGTGGAAGGAGATAACCAGTTCCCCAAAGTTGTCTTCTGACTTCCACATACATGCTGTGGGATGCGCACATATGTGCCCGTACATGATATGTACACAGAATATAATGATCATACATTTAAAAAGTAAGGTGGAGAATGACTGAGGAAGATACACAGCGTTGACTTCTGGCCTCTACATTCATACTCACACATACACACAAAAGACGACCAGCCACATAATAAAATGGAGAGAAGAGCAAGCAGCCAATATGGTGTAGTTTCCATGCATCACACTGGCCATCAGGATTGTGGTCAGTGGACTGCTCTGTAGTTGTTACTAGCATCTTTGTTTCAATGATTTAGATCTATGTGTTTGTATGGTGCAGATATTTATAATATATATAATATACTGTAACATGCTTTAATATATATTAAGTATATATTACATTATGAATATATATTATAAATATATATTATACCAAGAATGTAATATATATATAATATATATATATTTAAGCAAGTTACAGAGTAATGTAAACAGTATGATTCTATTTTAGAGATTACACAAATAGTCTGATGCTTGCTTTGGTTTTGTGGCAGTTTGAGTGTCCCTGGAGATAGATGAGAAAACAGATGCAAACACATCTGGCCATGAGCACCTGTCATAGCAGGGTAGAAATGGAGAGAAGGTGGGGAAACCAAATGTTTTTGTAGTGTCTGACTATTTCATATTCTGAATACATACTGCTTTTGTAATTTTAAAGTTTATAATTAATTAAAAATTAAGAAATTATCAAAACACTTTTCCCCCTGCTACCATCTAGTTAGAATGTTGTTCAAAGCAGATAAAAAGGAACCCTTATATCCTGTCAGCTGAGAGGAGCCCTGCCTCCTCCCGGGGCTTTGTCAACATATGGCAAGAGTGTCATTACCACTGTCCTATCCCCTCTCTAAGCACCTTCCCTTTTAGGACCCAGTGTTGACTCATGTATTCATTTACTTCTTTCCTCCATCATTATTAAATACATAAAAACGTGTGTACCCACTGCCTACTAGGTGCTGGGCTTTCCCTGTGGCCTGGCTCTTCACGCTCCTTAGTTCCCCACATCTTACGTTTTTTCCAACTCTGGGTTGTCTTGAGGTAGTTGATTTGGAAAGGCTGACCAGCAGGGGCTCTGCTTTGTCAAGTCAGTGGTGCTGGGCTCTTTAGAGACTTAATCTCTATGAACAAACTACCCTGCCCTGATACTGTGTAACAGAGGCGTTTTCTCGGCTCCATGCCCAGGGTCGCCAAGCTGCCAGCCAGGTGTGTGAGTGCTGGCTAATTAGGTGATTATATGTGTCCCACAGCTTGGACTATCTGCTGCTGAGTCTGGGCTGCTGTGAAACCCTCCGGCCAGGAATGAATTTCCTCTGCAAGGCTTTAATGCAGGGAAATCTAGTGGGACCACTACACGCCCAGCCTCTATCTTGTCTCTAAATGGCTCCCTCTGCTTCTTTCTTCTATTGCCTGTTATGCTGTAGATCCTGGTGGGTTCCAGTCTCTGTGATTGGATCTTGAGCGGTCTGAGGTCAAGACTTGCTTTTGACCATGTGATGTCCTCGTACTTTGCTCTGGTCTGGATGCTCAAGAAACTAATAAGTGCTTGGAATTTTGCAGGATCACAGGAGGTATCTGGGGTTGTATTCTCAGGTTGAGGGATCATTGTCCATGAGAGAGCTGAGCAGTGGGCTGGGCTTACTGCACTGTCATCCCTCATAGCTCAGAGGGCAGCTAAAGCAATGAGGAAGAGCTGGGTCCTTTGTCTCTGGGGACAGACTGAAAAATACCTATTTTGCAATCTCTCATAACAAGACAACAAGAAAGAACTAAGGACCCCTCATCTTGACCGCCTTTTCTGAGCTCTGGGCCCTGTGACAGATATTTGATCTTTGTGGAGCTTTCCTTATGTCCTTCAAGGCTTTACCACCCAGAGAAGTCAGACCAACTTCAGGTTTCAAATGGATCTCATACTCCCCCAGATTTTCATGAAGTTTCAAAGTCCATGCATGAAGTTCATAAGGCCAATATAAACAACAATGATTCTGTTGGGGTACAGAGGCAAGTGCTCATTCCTATGCAACCCTGTAGACTTTAAAACCGAGTCAGATTCATCTTTAACAGAATAAGCTGATGCCATAATAGAACGTATACATTCTTCATGGATGTCTTGTTAAATGCCCTTGCACAGTCTATAGTAATATCACAGAGGGATGACAAATTGGAGAACTATAGGTTTCTTTGTACCTATATCAGTGTTGGTGCATTTCCTCACGTCTGGCATGCCTGTATTCCCAGAACAGCCAGTTTAGAGAATAGTGTAACCCAAGAATACAGTTTAGTACTAGGGGAGTTGGACTCCGTTCCAAGCAACTGCCTTTGGCTTTCTATGTAAACTTGGTGGTGGAGAGAGAAGTGTGAAAGGAGATTAACATTGATGCTGGGGAACAAGGTGGGCAACACCTGCATTCACAAACCCGAGCTTTGTCTAATATTTAATATTTAATTACAAAATGATTAGTAACAATATCCCATATAAAGCCTACTTCCTGGTACGATTTATGTGGCCCATTTTTGCAAAGGTGTGCTGTCAGGGATTTCATTTATAAACTTGCTTATTGTTGAGCCAATGTGTTCCAGTTATAAGCTGTGTGTGTCAACACTGCAGAAATAAAATTTGTGCCCCCCTGGAACCATGCAGATTGATTTGATTCTGGAATGAATAGAAATATAACCTGTACACGTCAAATGTATTTCTAGAGCATCTGCTGTCCATGGGGAGCTTGGGGAAAATATAAAGACATTCAAGGCACACTTCCTTTCCTCTAAGAATCTATAGTCTAGCCAGCAATTTTACAAGGCTTCTGGGAGTGGCATAGACAAAATCACAGTCTTTTGAGTTTGTGGACTATTATTATTACTATTTTCAATTACCTTTACCGAACAGCCTCTAAGATGTTAGGCACTACCTTAGATTGCGCTCCCTGGAAATCGGCTCCGTGCTGGAGAATGCATGCAGACTGTTCCAGGGTGTGCTTCCAGGAGATGCTCTCAAGAGCATGAAGGGAGCCACCATCTAAGAGGAGAGAGGTGGTGTGGACCACTGCCACAGGATGTACCTGTAGGGCTGTGTCACCTAGAGGCCAGCACAAGTTCAGTGAGTGCAGCTGTGAGGCGTCTGTGTACTTTGAAGGAAGGCACCACCACAGTGGTGTGTACCGCAGGTGTTCAAATGCAGCCTCATCACTACAGTGCATACTTTTGAGGGCTTTCTGCTCACCCTTCCTTAAGCCACCAAGCCCTTCAGATTCATTGTGCCTAATCTATACATTTTATAAATGAGACAATTAGAGAGGCAGAAAAGTGAAGTAATTTACCCAAAATTGCACAATCATTACATGGCCGGCTGGCACATGGGGGAGTTGGTGGCTATCAGACTGTATTGCTCACTTAATCTTCATGCAACTGTTTCATGGCAGCGGTGACCACTCCAATTAGATGAATTGAGAAATGGAAGTACTGAGGGAATGAGTGATTTGTTCAGTGTCTCAGAACTAATGACAGGTGAGGCCAGGGTTTTCCTTTCAACCACACTGTCTTAGAGAGAGAATAAGTCCAGCAAGAGAGACACTATTCTGGCTGCAGAAGACATCATAGCCCTTGTGTAATTTACAGACTACCAGTTGCCTTTCATTGTTCTGCACCGAATTTTGTCCTTCACCATAAGTAAGTGAGCATGTCACAAAGGCAGGCAATCTGCATGCTATCTGGCTTCCTTGAGCCCAGTTTCTCCATCTGTGAAATGGGGGTAATGATGACTTCACTATAAGAATAAAAAGAAATTATGTGAAAACTCTTCCAACATGACGTATTTCCCCACCCCCAGCTCAGAGTTCAAGGCTGGTCAAAGACAGTCTTCTGAGGGCAGATTTTCTGAACATAGCCATGGTTTACTGGTCCTGTCCTTTCTTCCTTGCTTCCTTTCCTCAGAAGGAAAGACAAAGAGATGAAGTCTTATGTGCAGTTTGCTCAAAACTCTAACACTAGCCTATTAGACTAATCACAACACAGTTCTTAGAAACAAACCTAACAACAGCAATTATATCTTACTTTTAATGTCTAATTGGCTACGAACTTGCTTTTACTGGTTTTTTTTTTCCCATCAAGTGTGTGGAGTAGTATGTATTTTGATTATCTCAGTGTCCCCGTCTGCAACCAATCTTCTCTTTATTAGAGAAGCCAATTAGGTGTTTGTTCTCTGGGCATGTGCCCTGGGAGCTCTAGCCGTTCCCGGCAAAGGGTATGGGCAATCTAGTGAGCCTCCTGTTCCTCATTATCCACAGGGGTGCTCTCCCACTGGAGTCTCTGACCTTGAATCCTTCCTTCAGTTCTTCCTTCTTCCTTCTCCAGGTGGATGTCCTTACCCATCTTTAGGGTAGCCCTTCCCCTATCTCTGATGCCCATCTCCTGGTTTGTACCACCAGTGCTAAACCTGCAGCCCAGATGAGCTTCCTCTCTTCCTAAGCCAGTCACTCTTTCTCACTGTGGGTTCCAATGTCATCTAAGGAGCTTGTGTTACCGTGTGGCCTGGGGTGCTGAGGACACACCTTGGTGCCTCTAGTCTGCTTTCTGGTAGGTGTGTCTTCATTTGTGGAACTCCATGTCGCCCTTGTGTTAGGACCAAGCCTCTCTAGGAAAGCATCCAGGTCCAGCACCCAGTTGGGAAGAACCTTCTTTAAGGTCTCCTTCACAGATTTTCAACTGAAATGTCAGTTCTCTGCCGTACTGGGCTTGGGCCCCTGTGAGGGTGCCTGATGCTTGGTCATCCTGGAGGGGGTGGTAGGAGGGGTTGTGCCTGTTGCTATGGCAACACCCAGCTGAGATCGTGAACCTATTTCATTTGCAGGCAATTGCAAGATGAATCAATCTCCTCACCCACTCCTTCTCTCCTGCTCCTTCTCTCCCCCTCCTTCATGTCTCCCCACAGTCTTCTGTCATCTTTCCTCCTCCCCACTCAACCTCAGACATTCTTCTTGCTCAGCACCCCACCCCGCCAATCTACATAGCAATTCATGCTACTATGGCAGACTTCTTGATGTTTCTTTTGGATCTTTAAATCAGTTATCCCTGGAACGTCTTTGTTTTATGACAATTGTGTCCAGCCTATGGACTGCAAGCCAATAATATGTCCCAGGAAAGCTGTGAATATGGCCCAACATATTTGTAGATGACAATGTTGTTTCACAGTGTCTAAAGTTTGGATACCTCTAGCTGCACTAACAGAATGCTTGACTTATAAAGACCAGAATTATTGCCAGGTGGTGGTGGCACACACCTTTAATCTCAGCACTTGGACGCAGAAGCAGATGGATCTCACTGAGTTCGAGGCCAGCCTGGTCTACAATGTGAGTTCCAGGACAGCCAAGGCTACACAGAGAAACCCTGTCTCAAAAAAAAAAAATATTTTGGCTCACAGTTATGGAGGTCAAAGTCCACTGGCTGTCTCTGTGATCACTGCATCTTCTGGAAGGGCAGTGTGCTGTGTTTTCAGAAGATGGAAGCACAAACATGGTGAAGACTTCCTCCACAAAGCCTTTTTATTAGAGCAGTATTCCATTCAGGAGGGCATAGATCTCATGAACTAAACCCCTCACCAAAGGCCCCACCTCCAACACTTCCATTGGGATTGAGTTTCTAAGTCCATAGCACACATGCTACAGTGTACCTTGCTGAGGTTCTTATCTGGAGTCTGTGTTGGGAGCCAAGACTGTGCATTTCCAGCAAGGTCCCAGCTGATGCTGGTGCTCTAGGCCAGGGGCCACCCTCTGAGAGCCTCTGCTCCAGGCTGAGTTGGCGCAGTTGGAATTGGTAGTGACTAGAATGGTCTTATCCACTTTAATTCTAAATGTCTGCATTCATTCTTTCATACATCACATATTTTCCTACATTGCACATTTCAGTGGCAGACACTGTTAGGTGCTTGATATCTAGAGAAATGCAAAAGCCTCTTCTCCAAGAACTCATAGACATTATAGAAGAAAGAGAGTAAATATTATATGATACGATGAACAAGCTAGTATTCTATGAGTAATAAAATAGAAGAGCTTTGGAAATGGGCGACTGTTTCTTTGCTCATGGCAAGTAACGTATTTATGTGAGAGGATAATGAATGGTGATTCATTCCTCCAGCCCCAAGACTGTCTAGAGGGAATTAGGCTTTGCCTATTTAAGTTAATGCTAAAGTCTAATATTTGTAGACTGTTCACTCTATTTTGGGTACTATAGCAAGCACTGAATTTGTTGGCTATGAATGTTAAGGCTAGTCTGCTTGGACTGTTGTTCTGCCCTGCCACTTGATGCAATTTCAGACAAGTAATTCAACCATTCAGGCCTTGAACTTGCTCGCCAGGGGGCAGCGGGGGGT
>CABHPH010141825.1:0-28472 GCA_902168325.1 Peromyscus nudipes | reverse complement strand
TTTTTTTTGCATTCTGTAATACCCACAGTTCTCTGGAAAAGAAGCCCAGCTATACCTACATGCCTGTGCCCCGTTAGAGGGTATAATTTCAGGGACGTGGGAATGAGAGCAGAAGAGAAGGAAGGAAGGGTAGGAGGGAGGAAAATGCAAAGTGGTGGTGTCCAACTGTGTGATGGCTAATTTTGTCAACTTGACAGAATCTAAACTTACCTCAGAGACAAGCATTATGTCCTTCCCTAGCCTTCCTCCATGACCTCCTCCAAGCCCCACCCACACTTCCCTCCACACTACGTCCATGTCTGTGAGGAAGGATCTAGATTAATTAAGGTGGGAATACCCACCTTGCACAGAGGGTACCATTTCTTGTGCTGGGTCCTGTACTGAATAAAAAGGAGAATGCAAACTTGGCACCAGCATTTACCACCACCTCCCCACCTTCTGACTGTAGACACAGTGTGACTAGCCACATGACGCTCCACCACCATGTCTTTCTGACCATGATGGACTGCCCTGGGAATAAGGCAGCATCAACCCTTTCTTCTTTAAGTTGCATTGACTGGGCATTTTGATGCAGCAATGAGGAACCTCATCAGAAACTAGAGTGTCCAAATACTTGTGGCATTTCTGTATCTGGTCAGGACAGAACCACAGACAAGAATCAGAACTGCTCAGTTTCGGGATCCTTGCCCTAAAACTGCCCAATGGGTTTCCAGCTCCTGCTGAAAGGAAATGTAGCCTCACCTCCCTCTTCCCTAGGAACCTGTCCTTCCTGTCCTGTTATGAGCTTGGTCCTGTCTGGAGTCCCTTCTTTTTTCACAGGTCTCTTCTCAAGAGCCCTTTGTGTACTCACACTCATTCCCTCCAACAGGCAGGATTTAAGTTTTCGTATATAATAAAGTAGGCTAATTTCTGAACATTTCTTTCAGAAATCTCCCCCAACCCTAAGTGAACTCTGGGCACACCAAAGAGCAACTCCAAATTCATTCTTCAGCATCCCAGTCCCAAATGCAAGTGATTATCTCCAGAAGTCAACCACACTTGCTCAGCAACCCCAACGGTATTGTCACTGGACCCTGGGGGGTCTACAACCCAGGGGCTCCAGTGAAACAAGTGAGAAACAGAAATTGCCAATGTACTTGGGAATATGGAGCAGAGACCATCCATAGCACCCTTTGTTTACAAGAAGCGAAGAGGTCTCAGACGGTTTTTATGGGGCAGTGAGTAGAACATTCCAGTGTTTGCAGAAGCTCTTCTGTCCACTGCTATGTTCCTTGAAGGATTTGTTGGCTCTGTCCTTCTCTTTAAAAATCACCTTTAGGCCCAACCTCCTGTGTCCTCATCAACACTCCAGTTTTGCAAGTGAAACAGGAAGGAGAAAATATCACAAATGTCTCTCCCTAAACGCAAAGTACCGAGTGACTAGGGTAGACTGACAGATTAGGCTGAGGGAAGAAAGTGGATAGACGGGACTTTGAAAAGGCTCCTCCTTCCTCGTGAGGCATGACTCCTTTTTTGTGTTTTTAAATTCATTTTCATTTCCTCTCTATATTGCTATCTTTCAGTTTCTCAGTCCTTAGAATTCAGTCTCACCAAAATGACTTTTTAAGGAAGTGTTTGATGTATTTTGTCAAATCAGACGTTGTATAGGCACTGTGTACTACTCTAAGCTGTCCTGCCTATGGAACATGTTGTCTAGCCAAGGAGCATTTTGGAAGTCTGCAGTTCTATAATTCATCCTGGATCTGTCAGGTGAGGTGCATCAAGCAAAATATGACATAGGGCAGAATCGATACTACTTGCTCCCCATGGTTCATCCCAGCCTATGGGCAAAATATAAACCTCCTATGGGGCATCTCTATCAGAAGCCATAGTCTGGATTTTCCTCCTTGCACACCAACACTCAGTCACAGTTGGCACCCCTGTTTTAACTGTTGGCAGCACTTACCTCACAGGTATGAGAAAATCAACGGGGGTGTAGCCAAAGAACGCCTGTGTGGATGGTAAAGATGTCACCATTCATTCCACCATTCATTTCTCCCCCGATTCCAAAGGGCACGAAGTTTTTAGAGTGTGCATTTTTCTTTGTGAGTTGGTTGTGGAAATGTTCCTGTTTGGGTGAGATCTCAAGGAGTAAGGACTGCTCGAACACAATGTGCTCTCTGAGTACTTGCCCAACTGGCTGTGATGCAGAAAGGAAACAAAACGCTTAGGGAAAAGGAAAGAAACAAGAAAGAGAAGCGTCAAAGCTGCAGGCTGCGCTCGCCAGTCAGAACCCCGTTTGTGTTCACTTACAGCCATCAGATGGAGGGTGGACTAGAGGGCGGGATGGAAGCCTTAATTAAAATGGAGCACAAATGCACTTTGTGCTACACAAATTGATCTCTTTCTCATCTATTCTCGAGCTGGAAGTTGAAAACTATCTGGAATTTTCACCTCTCCATTTTCATTTGCACCTAGCTTCCTCAATTCCACCTCCCAGAGGCCACTGCCATTTAAAGGATTGATGTTCACACATAGAATGTGTGAAAGCCAGACTGATTTCTTCAGTAATTTTCACCCAGGAACGTCATTTGAAAGGGATTAGATGGTGTTTCCCGTGTAGACATGGTAGAGTTTGTTGTTTTGGTTTTTTTTTTTCCCCCACTAACTGGTGGAATAAATAAAAACTAGTAAACATCACTAGCAGACATCAAGAAAACTAACAGCGGGAATGGGGAAGAGCAGTTTCGAGTCATACACTAAGAAAAGAGCCCCAGCTGCATTGGAGACTAAATGTGCTCCTCAAGTTGCTGAAATGGTGCTGGGAAAACCATAAGAATCCTTAAAGTCCCCAGTTCAGGCTTTGTATGTCCAAGATGCTTGGTGTAACCCCAGTACCAACAGGAGCAGAATTGGGAGTCAGTGGTTAGCCAAGGGAGACTCATGGGAAATCCCTGGTGAATATAGGTCTCTGGGGGCTGATGCAGATGGTGGTGGAAACCACGGGGGTCCAGGGGTTACCTTTTCAATACTGTTGATTGAATGGCAAAGGGAAACAGTAAGACAAGGAAAAAGATTACACCTTATTATTCCACACAATAAACAGGGAGCCGGCAAACTAAAAGAGAGAGAAAAAGTTACATTGCAGACATGGGACAAAAGGCTTCCCTCAACCCCTCTGTCTCTTTGCTCTGGACCCCCATAAGCACTCTGACTGGTTTTGCCTGTGCTAAGCAGAAATGAAAGCAGGATGCCACATCCCCACCCCACTGACTTGAGAGGAATCAGAGGTTCAGGGATGCAATGGTGAAGGAAGGATCTGCAGCCTGAGGGTGCCATCCTGGTGGTTAGACATGGCCGGACAAAGTGAGCAAATCCTCTTGTTACAGATCCGTTAGCAAAAGCTTAACAGAGAAAGGTGAACCCACTAATAAATGCACTAACAGATTCCCTTTAAGCTTTTATTAAAAGTAAGTAGAATTCAATACTGAAGCATCCACCGGGCATCATAAATGGAAAGACGCATTGATTTTACACAAATACGCAAAGAACCAGGAAAGTTTTGGCATAATATCAGAGAAAGTAGAGCCTTGGCAGACCTGCCTGGGATGGCACAAGAGGGAAGGCAGACACACCTTGGCAACTGTGCAGTCATCCCACAGAAAACACTCACGTAGGCTGACGGTGTGCAAATGCATACACATGCGCATCATACACAAAACCAGGAAAGTGCCAGATGAGCACTCAACATGGAAATTAACAGTGAACAAGAATTGAAAGACTTGGCCAGCACGCCTTTAATCCCAGCACTCGGGAGGCAGAGGCAGGCGGATCTCTGTGAGTTTGAGGCCAGCCTGGGCTACAGAGTGAGTTCCAGGAAAGACGCAAAACTACACAGAGAAACCCTGTCTCGAAAAAACAAAACAAAAAAAAAAATTAAAAAAAATTGAAAGACTTGATAAAATGAAATTAGATGTGAAGAACAGAGCCAAAGAAGCCAGAAAACAACAAAATTCAGCACCTCCTGCTCCATTAGAGACTGTAAGAAACAGAACAGACAGGATTTTAAACTTACATTCCACGTGTTACACACGCAGTACCTTGACTGAGGTTTAGATACAGATATCCGTGGTCATCTCGAGAATGGGGTCTGACTAATGTTCAGGGTGTTTATTCTCTCTGATGAGATGATCTGTAATTTCTCCATCACTTGAATTTCCGGTAGTGAGTTATTTTTATGGAAACGGTAAAGCTATCATTCAAAAATAGTGAAAACAAAGGGAATTGGTTATATGTAGACTTCACTTTTCCCTAAACATGAAAGTATGTAATATATTTATTAAAAACCATTGACGCTGTGTGAGATTATGGTCCCTGTCCATTTATCCATTAGTGGTGTTTCCAAGCCATTGTGGAAAACAAAGTGCCTCTCCATAATCCTTTCTGGAGAAGTGGGAACCTAAAGTCACTTTTAAAAATGATTTATTTGTATTACTTTCAATTATGTGCCTGTGAGTTTGTGTATGTGTACATGTCTGTGTGTGTGAATATGTGTGTGTGCATATATGTATGTGTACATGATTGTGTCTGAGTATGTGTCTGTGTGTATGTGTCTGAGTGTCTGCATGTGTGTGTGTATGTGTGTGTGTGTGTATCTGTGTCTGCATATGTGTGTATGTCTGTGTGTATGTGTCTGGGTGTCTTTCTGTGTGTCTGTGGATGTGTCTGCCTATGTCTGTGCATATGTATGTGTGTGTCTGTGTGGATGTGTGTCTGTGTATGTATGTATATGTGTGTATCTGTATTTGTGTATGTATCTGTGTCTATGTATGTGTGTGTATCCATGTATGTGTATGTGTGTCATGTGTGTCTGTGGATGTGTCTGTGTGTCTGCAGATGTGTCTGTCTGTATGTCTGTATGTATATATACGTGTGTGTGTGTGTGTGTGTGTGTCTGTGTGTCTGTGTCTACGTATGTGTCTGTGGATGAATATATGTATGTGAGTAAAGGTGTCCACAGAAGTCAGAGGCTTCAGCTCCTCTTTCAGCTGGAGTTATCAGAGGTTACGGGCTGCCTGCCATGGGTGCTGGAATCAGATCCCAGCTCTTGGGTTCTTAGTAACCGAGCCTTCTCCCCAGGCTCATGACGTCATCCTTATGGTACTTTACAAGGTTTCATTAAACGTTTTCAAAATTTACTTAAGAGTTTTTGTGTTAAAGGAAAATCTGAAGTAAATTATTAATACTACTGCATTTGAAAAGAATCCAAACACATATCCTTAATATAGCCACCCATATTTTATTTACAGAGGATTTTTAAAAGGCTTTCTCTTCACTGTTTGCTCAGATTAGTAAATTGACAAGGTGGGCTCAGTTATGTTCTTTCGGGATCAGAGCCAGCACAGCACTACTAAAGTTAAGTGGTGGTTCCAACAAGACAAACAGGCAGCAGGGACTCAATGTGCCTCATGAGAACTGTGAGCCACTACACAGGATTTTCAGGGCTGCCCAGCCTCCTCGATGATCAAGTGTGACATGCCTGGCCCCTTATGTCTTCTAGCCTCGCAGTGACTCTCCACTGTGATACAGTCTCCCAATGGTTCCCATAATCTCACACAATGTTAATAGCAACTGAGGAAAGAAATCAAGCCCTCAAGAGTACACAGTCCAACCAGTTCACACTTCCTGTTATCGAAACCACCAAGTAACGTGTTTCCCTGGATAAACCCAAGAGGGTTTATCAGATGTAGGATTGTGTTTCATCAATATCCAGTTGTCCAAAAAACATCATGTCTATCCTTAGACTTCCCCCCAAAGACCTCAAAATGCCTGAGAATGCCATGCTGGTATATGATACATAAACTTAACCCAAGATTTAACATGCAGGGCTGTGGGGGGCCCAGATTGCAGCCTGTTTTCATCTTGACACAAGGTCAGAGAGTCCAAGCTTGTTTTCTCCTGCAAGGCTGCATTACAGGATGTTTTGGCCAAAGGCGTGGTTACCAGGTGTCTTATTCTTAAAGGCCTAATTATGGGATGCTTTGCATAAGGCGTGGTCACTAGATGTCTTGAGTACTAAGTAAGTGTTTACACTTAACTGTACTTTGTACTTTGAACTGTGATGTCCTTCAAAGCGTGGGGAGGGGTGTATTTTTGCCCCCTTGCTTTGGGTACTTTGTGAGTAATAAACTCAGGTGTCTGCCATATTGACCCAGAACCCTCCCGGAGCTATCCTGTGTCTCTGTCTTTTTCTTCATCTACATCTATATTTCGTAGCTATCATTTCCCAATTCCACACTCCCCACTTCAGAACTGTTCAACAGGTCAAGTGGGACTCGACACAGGGCCATGAAAGGGACAGAGTGGAAACAGCCCTGTTCCATCACAGGAAGTGGCTGGAGGTCTGACCATTTGATTCTTGGCTTGCTGCTTTCATTGGCTGCTCTGACACCAGACAGCTCAGCTGTGTCAGCCCAGCTTCCTCAGCTGAGCACAGACAATTTACCCTAGAGCATACTGTGTATGCTATTTTGGTGCCCAGTTCATGAAACGGCCCTGGCATATTCTTTCTCAGGTGAGACTTGTGCATTTTCTGAAGAGAGCCCACCCCCACCCCCCACCCCCTTACCCCCTCACCCCCCATCCCTTTTTAAACTTAAATTAGCCAAAGCCACTTGTAGTTGAAAGCCAAGCAAGGTCATGAAAAGACAAGAGAAAATTAGAGTGTAAAGATAGAGAAAAGAAAGAAATGATATGATTGGCGTGTATGATCCGGAGGTTAACTTCAGGCTTTTCATGACAATGAGACACATCTGCTCCTGGCAGTACCAATTTACTTCAGAGATGATGGGCATTGAAGAAACTCCTTATGGAGTTTGCTTTAAGGTGGCAAGGCTAGCCATTTGAGCAAGAAGCTGTTCTTGTATAAACTGGACATATAGGACCCACAGGAAAGTGACTACTGAACTTTGCCAAAACAAGGCAGGATGGTCTTGGTTCCTACTTCACAGAAGAAACTGCCAGACATTCTTCAGGACACAGAGGAAAGTGACTGGCAAACTTAGCCAATATAGGTGGGGCGGTCTTTCAAATCTTCTGCTTCATTGAAAAATCTGCCAGATATTATAGGCCTGTAGGCTGAAGATGGATGCCCCAACCTTGCAGAGGAACTTTGAGTGACTGTCCAGGCAGCCAGATGTCTCTGTCATTGATAGAGTTTTAGAAGTTGTTTGCAATGCACTTTTTTTGTTTACTCAAATAATATTATCCTTCTGGGTCTTTGATGGAGTTGAAGACTAGATAGTTATAGTTGTAGTTTTCCTTAGTTATGATAAAAAGTAAGTTAGGTGTAAAACTTTGGATTCACTAAGATAGGATAGATAATGAAATATTTTCTCTGATTATGCTAACTACAAATAGACAGAATATTGTAAATGTAATTCTTACTTATAACTGTTTTTGTTGTGTATAGTTTTACTATGTTAAAGTTAAAACCTTTCTCTTTATTTACACAAAAAAGGGGGGAATGTTGTAGAATATTTTAAGGTGTGTTACTTTTGTTTATGTTGCATTTGTTTAACTCTGTGAAGCTGTGTTACTGTGCCTGTCTAAAACACCTGATGGTCTAAAAAGAGCTGAATGGCTAATAGCAAAGCAAAAGGGGATTGGCGGAGCTGGCAGGTAGAGAGAATATATAGAGGGAGAAATCTGGGAGGACAGAAGGAGGAACAAGAGGGAACAAGAAGAGGACTTCAGGGGCCAGCCACCCAGCTACACAGCCAGACATGGAGTAAGAAGGAAAGAAAAGGTATACAGAAATAGAGAAAGATAAAAGTCCTGGGGCCAAAGATAGATGAGATAATTTAAAGTTAAGAAAAGATGGCAAGACACAAGCCAAGCTAAGGCTGGGCATTTATAATTAAGAATAAGCCTCTGTGTGCGATTTATTTGGGAGCTGGGTGGCAGCACCCCCCCCAAAGAGCAAAAACATGAGTAGGTCATAGGCCCTAGAGGAGAATCTACTACTTTATACTGTTAAGTGGACAGAATACTAAACTGCCTCTAAATACTATCGTTAGATGCATAGATTAGTAGATCTCTCAACCCTCATCAGAGAAGCTCCTTTTTGCAGTAAATGGTGATTAATGCTGACTCACAGCTGATCAATGAGCAGAGAGTAGGAGACTGTAGAATACTCAGCCCTAAATGTGACATCCATGCCACATCCCTTCCTTGAAAGGCTTAGGGATCATCCTGGGAGATGAGGTGGAAAGATGGTAAGAGCCAGAGGTCATGGAGGATTGCTGAGAAACAGTGTTTTCTGGACCTGGCAGGGCCATTGCGTACATGAGCTCACAGCAGCTTGACTCTATGAACAAGACCTACACACGATCAAACCTGCCAAGATCCCAGCACAGATGAGGGGGGTGGGTTACCAAAGTTCTATTCCTACCTCAGGAGCTGTGGGCAATTGATGGCTGCTAGGACACGGAGAGTGGTTGAAGCATAATCCTAATTAGTCTTAATCAATAAAAACCCAGAGTCAGATATCAGGGTGAAAGCTGAAAGATTGGGGAAGCAGAGCAGCCAGATACTTCTTTCCTCTTCCAAATCTCAGACTTAATGTGTGGGGATGCTGTCTCTATGAATCCTCATACTGAAGGGGCCTGAGATCCTGTCTCTACCTGCCTTATATTCCTGTCTCCACCTCCCTAGAGCTGGTATTAAAGGTGTGAGCCACCACCACCAGCTCTGTCTCTCTTTTAGACTGGATCAATCTCATGTAGCCCAGGGTGGCCTTGAACTCCTGATCTTCCTGCTTCCTCCTCCCAAGTGCTCGGATTATAGGTGTGTGCCACCACTGCCTGGCTTCTATGGTTCATTAGTGGCTCGCTCTGCCCTCTGACCTCCAGGCAAGCTTTATTTGTCAGAACACAAACAAGATATCACACAACAAGTGGTAGTCTTCTTCAGGAACTCGACTCAATGGGCTGCCCATGTTCCACTGGATGGTCCTCCAGTCACACACTTACTGGCAGCCCAAAGTGGACTCAGTGGGGTTTGGAGAGAGCACATAAAGTTGGGAGGGAAGCGTGGTGACAGCGAAAGGGGAGGAGTTAGAAGGGAGAGGATTTGATCAAAACACATCATTACAGACATGCATGGAACTCTCAAACAGAACACTTAAATAAAATAACCATTTCATGGTGGTGGGAGAAGAAAAGAAAAAACAATTTGATTTGATTAACAGTTGTCTTAGGTTTGTCTTGTATAAAACTGAAGTACATATAAATGGCCAGCAGAGGGAGGTAAAACCATGTGTGTGTGTTTTCTGATTGGTTTTTTTTTTTTTTGTTTTGTTTTTTGTTTTTATGTTTTTTTCCTTTTTCTTTATAGTTTTAAGGGGATTATTAAAAATTAAAAAATGAGAAGGCCCCTGCTTCTTCTAAAATCTATACTAGAAATCATGTAAATTGTATTATTGAATGCCACTCTGCTGCTGATTACTGTATGAACAAACTTACAGGTAAAAGAGGATTCAATCTGAACCAATTCCATGAAAAAAAAACCCTCTCCCTTTCTCTTTCTTATTCTTTCTCTCTTTCTCGTAGTTGGTTATCAGAAACTACCCCAAAGCGATGCAAACTCTATTATATTTTAGATGAAAATAGTCATGGACTGAGAACCTTTTCCATTTCCAATGCAGGAAACATCCTGGTTACAGATGTGTTGGAAGGGCACAGAAGGGCCTTCTGCCTCTTCATCTTGGTCGTAGGTTTATCTCAGGAGCAAACTGTAGAAATTAGATGAAAATGAATTCGATACAACTACCTATAAGTGTCTGTTAGCTTTATAGGCAGGGTAGATAGTGTCTCTTATTTCAACGAATTCAATCCTGACTAGGCTAGGGAGGAAAAAATTTATTGAGGGAGCCTGGTTCCCATACTATCCAGTCAATAATTTAGTTAAAATTCCAGGAAAGTCATTAAGAAAAAGAAGAAGAATATGTTTTGTACAACTTTGTTTATACATTTGAAAACTCAGATAAAATGTGTAATTCCTAGAAAATAGAATTGTCCAGAATTTACATAAGAAAAAGAAAAGTAGAATGTGATTATTTTTAAAGTGAACAAATTAGTTCAAATATTCCTATATAAAACTGATTCTATTCCTCCTCCAGCAGTCATCAATTACCAACAACAGCTCCCGAGCTAGGGATGAGACTTTGTGAGCCCCTTCCATGTCCATGCAGGGGAAGAGGGGGGATGGGCAGATGAGAAGAAGAAAGGAGAGAGAAGAGAGAGGAGAGAGAGAAAACAGGATCGCAGAGGAGGGGGAAGAGAGAGAGAAGAGGGGAGGGGAGGAAAGGGAAAGCAGAAGAGAGAAGGAGAGACAAGCCCTGTGAGCTAAATAGCTTTACTGGTAAGTCTCAACAAACCTCATTTAAGGATGAAATTCTTTACCTGAAACAAAGCCTTCTAGAGAAGAGAGAGAAAGTAACCCCGGCCCCTTTCACGACATCAAAGCCATTTCCAGAAAGATCTGGTGGAGTTGCTTTTTCCTACTCCTCTCATCAAGTCCAGCTAATCGCAGTGGATGCTAGAAACAATCTAAATCAGAGATGGAGAGCGGGCAGCTGGCCGGGAACGTGAACATGCAGATGCACAGAAGGAAGTACTCTGGTTTTTTGTTGTTGTTGTTACTTGTTGTTTTTACTGCACACATTCTTGGGTATTTGGAGACCAGCTAATGGAGACTCCAGCAACTCAAAAATGCCAAGCACTCACGAAAGGTCCTCGGCAGCATGGCTTCTGCAGCCAAAAGGCCAAGAAAGGAGCAGCTAGCCCTACAAGACAGAACACTTATGGGCCCCAGCCCCTGAATTCTAGCCAAGGGCTATAGGAAAATACTGTCCTCTCTCCCAATCCAGCTGAAGAGGAAAGTGAGGACCTTCTACCCTGGTTACACTGTGCCAAGGTTCCTCAACAGGACAGATGCATACCAAGACATCTTAAACACCTGGAGAGAAACCAGACATTACAAGTGGAAAGAGGAGCAAATCAAACGGCAGGTGATTTCTCTCCAGAAACTGCAGAGCCCAGGGGAAAGTGAGAAAACATGTCCTAAATGGGAAAGGAAAGAAGTGAAATTCTAAATTCTACCTGAAGCAAAGAAACCCTTCAGAAAAGAAGAGTAAATCCAGACAGTGTCTCCAGCAATACTGCCCCACGTGAATGATTAGATTTTGTTATGAAAGACTGGCTGCATTCTCTGGAGATCAAGTCCAGGAAAGGTGATCTGATTCCCACCCTGTGATCCAACATGGTGTCCTGGACATCAGGACAGATCCTTAATGAAAAAAAAATGAACACAAAGATGCATGCATTAGAAAGGAAGAAACGGTTGTCCCTGTTTGCAGATGACAGATCCCCACTACAGAGAACATTACAGAAACCCACAAAAAAAACCTTCTACAACTAATAAGCTACGGAAATTTGTAGGATCTATGACAAATACACCTAAAATCAGTTTTATGTCCATGCCTGCAGTGAATACTATTATTTAAAATACTGTCTTGTAACACAAATCTTAAAAGGTCTTACAATAACAATAGTAGTAGTACTAGTAGTAGTAGTAGTAGTTAAAAACCCAGAGCCAGGTCTTTTCTGTATTGAAGACACAGATTGCAAGCCCAGTGCCACTTTGAGATCTTTGGCAGCAACTAACTATGCAGCTCACACACGATTGAGCCTGTATGAAAATGAGTTTTCAGAGACAGGTAATGCCTGGGGAGCACTCACCAACCTAAGACAGAGCACCTGTGTGGCCTGGGCAGGCGTCTCCACGACAGGTAAGGTGACCTGCTGACATCCCACGCAACCCAAGTCAGAAGCTCATTTTTTAATAAAAGGGGGACCTGTAGGGTCCTGGCCCCTGTTTTGGGTAACTGCTGCCTTGCTTGCGCACCTTGACATTGATATCCTCCCTATGCTAATTCCCTGCCAGGTTCCACCCTCCTGAATGCTTAAGAGAAGTTCCTTGTCTGTGTATCCTGAATAATGGGCATTAACAGATTAGAAGCAAGATGGTAAAACATCAGTAGCGAACTTCTGCCCTCCAGGGTCCTCCCATTGTGCTGTAAGCCTGTATTTAAGACCTCCTCCCCCCTCAATAAATGACATTCGGCATTTAAAATTAAAATATATATATATATATAATTGAATGAATACTGCGAATGTAATCTATGAATACCACAAATGTGATTAATATCATGAGTGTAATTAATGAATATCATGAGTGTAATTTAAAAAATAAATAAATAAATTTAATAAAAAAAAAGAAAAACAAACAACAACAAAAAAAAACCAGAGCCAGATATTGGGGTGAAAGCTGAAAGACCAGAGAAACAGAACAAGCCAGCCATGTTCTTACCTCTATGAAATCCTCAGCCTCAAGAGAGATACTTCCTATTTACTCACGTCTTACACACATACCTTTCTGTGCCCTGCCATCTTCCTTCCTTCCTAGTGCTGGCATTAAAGGCCTGTGCCACCATGCTTGGCTCTGTTCCCAGTGTGGCCTTGAACTCAGAGATCTGGATGGATCTCTGCCTCCTGAATGCTAGGATTAAAGGTGTGTGCTAACACTGCCTGGCCTCTGAGTTTAATACAGTGGCTGGCTCTGTCCTCTGATCCCCAGGCAAGCTTTATTGGGGTACACAATAGATCACCACACATGTACAGCTGCTCAGAAAAGCAGAACACATGGTTGTAAACTTAACAGTGCACACCAACATTGTGTTTGCCCCAAACAACAAAGTGATGATCAGGGAAACAGGACATTTTCAGTAATGAAAAGTATACTATGTTCATGGATTGAGAGACTCAAATGCAAATCCCCAACAATAAAGATTTGAAGATTTAATACTCTATCTGGCTGAACTCTTTCATATTGTAAAATGTATGTGGGAAGACAAGTGACTTGTAATAGAACATAAAACAAAAACAAAAAACCCAAAACAACAATAACAAAAATGGAGTCTCACTATGTAGTCCTGGCTGGTCTAGAACTCAAAAGAAATCCAATTGTCTCCATTTCCCCTAAAGATGTATACATCACCACACCCAGCCTGCCCCTCCCCCCAAACACAACTTTTAGAGAGGAAAACAAAATGAGATTCACTCTACCTAACTTTTAGTTTAAGGCATGATGGTGTACTTCTGTAACCTACTGGGGAGGCCAAAACAGTCAAGACAGGCAGATATCTGAGGTTTGTTGGCCAGCCACCTAAATCTAACCAACAAGCCCAAGGTCCCAGTGAGAGACTCTCACAAAAACAGGGTGGATAGCTCCTGAGGAATGATAGCTGAGCCTGACCTCTAGCTTCCACATGCAGGCAGACATGTGTACATGCCTACCTGCACCAATGTACATGCACACATACTCACGAAAAATAAAACCACTGCAAAATGTAATCACTTTTTTTTTTTGGTCAGACCAAGTGGGATAGTAGAGAAGGGTATGTGGCTTGTCCAACACAAGGGTGATGAGTCATGTCCCTTCCTTCTACCAGGGAAACAGTAGAGTTTTAGAAAATCTGAGAAGCCGAAAAGAATTTTCTAAATCAAACTATAAATATGTGTGTGGGGGGGGGAGGGAGGATGAAGGCTACTTACTTAAGTTAGAACATGTAGAACTTTGTCCTAAATAACCTCACAAGTATCATTTGCAGTTACAAACACTACGGAGCAGGAAGGAAAAAGAAACTGGATAGGAAAAGAGTTATGAAGAGTCTATAAATTGTGTTATTCAGGAATATGAGCTAATCAGAAGCAGGGGCCGCCTGGCAAGTGTCAAGTCGCTGCCTGACAACTGAAGGAATCTGCTTGCAGGTCTACCCTGCCATTCAACCCAGGAAACATCACTGCCACTGTAGTCTGTATAAAGGGAACTCCTGAACTTAAGTAGCAAATGGTGAACAGCCCAACAATGAAGCCTTGCTCAAATAGATGTGTAAATGTTTCTAAGACACTACAGAAACACTAAATGTCCAAGTTGGCACTGTTCCCTTTCCAGGAAAGCAAAAAGACCTGTAAATGGAAAAGTTCAATGATGCCTCTGTCAGCAGCATCCCAAGGTTGTATTGGTGTTGGGGTTGGAAGGGAGGCGCAACAGGTCATATTTGACACTACATGGACATTCTTTCATTCCTACAAATTAGAGTCCCACAAAGTTGTCATGCAAATCAGTGTGGCACAGCATTCCAGTTCAAAATCTTTGCATAAATGTGCTCAGGATGCCTTGTACCAGTTTATATTCAAATGGACCGCATGAATTCTCTTTCCTTACAGTCCCTATACATATTCATGAGACACGCCATCAGCATAGAATGATAGCCAAGGAGAAAGAGAAAAACCCCATTATACCAAGGAGACAATTTCCCTGGTTAATGCAATCAGACCATGCGACTGAATTCCCTGTTAATCTGAATTCATATCAAGTAGCTAATGAGCTTTTGTCACTCCGTGATAAAAATTAGATACTTGCAAAATGAGATTCCGACAGGTCACATAAATTTATTTTTGCAGTAATCATTTAGAGCAGAAGAAGGCTTTTCAAAAAGCCATTTAGTTGGCATTTGATCACGATGAATGAGATAAACCTGATTTCTTAAATCATATTTCATAAACCTGATTTCTAAAATTGTATTTGACAAACCTGATTTCTAAACTCACATTGCATCATGTTTTACTAGGCCTCATGTAAGTAGCAGGCAATGTCTGCTTAGTAATTATTGCTCTTTTTCTTTATTTTTAGATTTACTGGGAAAGCTGTGAACATAACTTGCCAATACACTTACTTACCAAGACTGATCATTTAAAGCCAAATTACCTTGTTGCTTAAGAGTGAATGACAAGAGGAAATAGAAGAGAGAGATTAGTGCCCCTTTGTTTTTAGTATGAAGATGGGTGACTGGTGGCGTCAGCAGGATTTCTCACACTCACCATGAGGTTCAACAAGGAAGCCAGGCTGAAGAAACAGATGCCTAAGCCCGAGTTCTGGAAGTTCACATTTTGGAGGACTGGATGTTATTAAAGGTACCTGAATGCATTTTAAGAACTAGTCAATTTTGGACTTTGTTTTATCAGGGAAGGAAAGCTTCTGGTGTTAAAATCAGGGTTGGGCTAGGGATACAGTGTAGTTGGTAGAGGGCTATCAAGCATGCACAAGCCTGGGGGTCAATCCCCAACCATGCATGGTGATACACACTTTTTAATACCAGCACTCAGGAAGTGGAGGCAGAAGAACCTCGGAGGGAGTTCTAGGCCTGCCTGAGCTGTATAAAATTCTGTCTCAAACAAGTATCAGGGTTGTCAGCTCTTCAATGTGTTCTCACTGGAGCCAATTTAATTCACTGGGGCTACATCTCCCCAGGTATAAAAGCAGAATGCAAAGAACCAAAAATGAAAAACAGCATAAGTCCACAAACTCCATGAAGGTAGGGGGAGGGTAGATTTTGGATGGTGCTCTGTCTCTGGCATCTAGCTCAATGTCTGGCACAGATCAACCTTTTCTCAGTATTGCTTGATCCATCCACCATTCCCATGAGCTGAAACATTATATGATTCAAAGATAGTAAGTCATAAAGTAGTACATTTGGTCCATTATTTAAAAAATAATCATCATTCTCAAAATGAAAAAAAAATACATCAAATGAAAAGGTCCTCCATCATTTTTGCTGCCCTCAGGGCTATGCATACCCAGTGAACTTTCAAAAGATGTGACTTGGGTAATTTCACTTTCTACTTTTCTCCAAGGGCTGTGATAGTGAAAGGTCATGAACTAGGGACTCAATGTTTGGCTCACAGTACTAGCTGCTCCATAGAGGTGACTTGAAGGTTTTGGGTGTAGCTCAATGATGAACCCTTACTTAGCATGTACAAAGTCCTGGGTTTGATATGCAGCCACAAAAGTAAATGGTGTCCAGAAAAGCCAGTGAGCTCTGTGGGAAACAGTGCAGAAGGATCTAAATTCTTTTGTTATGTGGACAGGAGTTCCATGCCCACCACAACATCTTAGGTATTTTTATATCAAAATTTATTCTCAAGTAACAAGTCCAGAACTGTCAGCGTTTCTACCATGTGAAAATTGTACAGAAATAAGTATTTTTTAATGGCTTATGGAGGGAAAAGAAACCTCGAAAACCCAGATTTCAACACTTCACATTTACTCAGAACAAGATATTCTTCTTGGTTTAAAATAAAACTAAGTCCCACTGTTTAAACACGTCCTTCCATTATGTATCTAACTTAGAGAAGTGGTTTTCATACATGGTCCCCAGGCCAGTGGCATCAGCATCACCTGGGAATTTGTTTCAAGTGTGTATTCTTGAGTCATATCACACATCTTAATAACTGAGGATGTAAGGGCCCTTTGGACAATGAACATAAGAGAAAACTCTGACTTAAACAAGATGGGGAAAAGTTCAGTGCTAGAGAGATGGCTCAGACATTTAGAGCACATGCTGCTCTTGTGATGGACTTGGGTTTCATTCCCAGTACCAATTTCAAGTGGTTCAAAATTGCCAGTAACCCCAGCTCCAGGGAAGCCAATGTCTCTGGCCTCTGTAGGCACCTGCACTCATGTATATGAACTTACACAAAGACACACACACACACACACACACACACATACACAGGAGGGAGAGAGAGGAAAGAAGGGAGAAAGAGAAAAATCAAGACAATAAATAATAAATCTTAAGGCTGAATTCAATCTTCCAGACATCTCCTGCAGCTTATCTGAGACAACTACATCATGTTTTTAGTTAACTGCTCATCCATACATTCAACTAGCAAGCATATAAGCCACTCTGCATATTAACTAAGGCTAACTTCCTTTTTAAAAAAAGATCCTGAAATACTGATCCTGTAAGGAAATGTGTAAATCACTGACTTTCAGCATATTCAAGCCTTCACTTCTCAATTTATTAAATAATACATAACTCAGTAAAATACAAATGTTTGATAATAGAAATATCATTACCAAATTTAAGATTAACCGTAAAATGTAAACAATAAAAAATAAGACTAAAGCTATGCAGTACAAAGGCACAACATTGCTTTTCTTAGTTATGTATGACATTCTAAGAAAAACATGTTACAAAGTTATGGTTGTGTGTTCTAGGTAACAGTTTTTAGATACAGTGTTCTGCAGATCTTAAAACTGTGGTGTTCTGAACCAGACACCCTGAGAAGGGGGAGGTGTGACTTCAAGGCAGGCTTGAAGCTGGTGCTAATGAGCAGGACTGATCGTCCACTCCTGCAGCCCTCCGTCATGAGTTGAGGAACCTGGGAGGGAATCTAAGTCTACACAATTACTGTCCATTCTACACTCATCTATACCATGTGAGAATATTTTGCCCAAACACTAAAACTTATCTAAGCGGAACAGGTTTAACTTAAAAGTGTATGTATGTATGTATGTATGTGTATGTGTGTGTATATGTATATGTACATATATACACAAATGACCTGACTATACATGCATGCATGTATGTATACAATAAAAATCAAGAAATGGGAGCCAGGCATGATGTATTATACCTAAACTACCAGAACTTGAGAAGCTAAGACAGAAAGACTGGTATAAGTTCAAAGCCAGCGTGAGGGACAGAATAAGACCCTGTCTCAAAACACACACATACACACACATACAGAGAAAGAGAAGAGAGTGAGAGAGTGTCCGGAGAGTGTGTGTCTAGAAAGTGTCTATGCGTAGTGTCTCCTAGTCAGGAACACTAAACGGCAAGGTGCTGATGACCTCTCCGGACTCGGTGACAATGGCGTCATAAACCCAGCGCCGGTTGCATCGGCACTCAGGCCCGCACTTGTTGGAGTTGCACTTGGGACAAGGGTAGAAGCAGCCCAGGCAGTTCTTCTCCAGGCAGTCACACAGGTCCATGTCATTGCAGAGGAGCCTGCCGCTCTTGTCGTACTTCCTCATAACTCTGCCAAGAGAAAAAAATGGCATGAGACAGCACTGCTGTCCTCACTGTGGTGAAGAGGCTCCTGCACAGCTCCATCACGTGCATGGCCCTTTGACTCTCAGGGAACAGCATCCCAGAGGTTACCAGAAACAGCCCGCCCCCCCCCGCCCCCATATTGAACGACAGTGATGACTTGGCACAGCCAGCCAGTATGTGCAGCCAGGCTTGTTACCGAGAGCAACTTCATGGTCTGTGGTGATATTCTGTGTTCCCTAATAAAATCTGTCCGAAGATCAGAAGACAGAACAAGCCACTAGATTGAACATAGCAGCCAGGCAGTGGTGGCACGCACCTTTAATCCTAGCACTCGGGAGGCAGAGATCTGTCTGGATCTCTGTGAGTTCAAAGCCACCCTGGACTACACGAGGTTGATTCGGTCTAGGAGAGAAAACAGAGCCAGGCAGTGGTGGCACACACCTTTGATCCCAGTAGTGGGAAGCACACACACCTTTGATCCCAGTAGTGGGAAGCACACATGTCTTTAATACCAGGAACTGATGGCTGGGTGGAGAAAGATATATAAGGTGTGAGGAGACAGGAACTAGAAGCCTTTTCAGGTGAGGAAGCTCATTTGGCTAGAGAGGCCTATCGGCTGAGGCCTTTTCAGGCTGAGGAGTCCTAGAGGTAAAAGGTGGCTTATTCCTTTGTCTCTCTGATCTTTCAGCATTTACCCCAATATCTGGCTCTGGGTTTTTTACTAAGACCATTAAGGAATTTGTGTTACAATTGTCCAGCATTTCAGGGGCATATAATCATCCATCTAAGAACACTGGAATAGCTAACCGAAGCTTCCTGCTACAAAGGTTTTGTATTTCCTTTAAAATAACACATTGATGGCATTTTTCTGTGGGGGCCTCTGTAGACACCATGGCCAGTATAGTGTTGATATGTGCTAGGCAAGAAGAAAGTCTGATTCAATAGTCTGCAGCCAGTTTTGGTTCAAACTTCTAGAGTCTGACACCAGGCAGTTTATTTTAGGCATATTTAAGGACAGTACAATTTGGAAAAAAGTTGCCTGGTGTAACATAATCCCATGTGCACAATACAGTTTAAGGCATAATTAATTACATTGGAACTCTTTTCAAAGTACATGTCACCTCTTCCATGAAGATGGGTTCTATAGATAGACTACATGTGTTACATTAAGGGCCTGGGGAGGATCTGGTGTGTTCTCTGTCATACAGATAGTGCAAAGATCACTAGGCTATAAACCACCTCACAGTCCTGTTTGTAAGGGTCTGCAGGGGCCAGGTGTGGCCTGGCCATACAGCGAGTGCAGAGGTCTCCAGGCTATTAACCACACCCACTCTCAGCCTTCTGAGTGGAAAACAGGTATACATGCCTTCCACCAAAGACACAACCCTGCATGTTTACCAATCCTGGTTTACCTAGTGCTTATCTGTGAGCGCAAGGACTTCATGCCCTCTACACTTTTCTACTAATTTTATAATCTTTTTCTCTCTTAAAAGTACTCTAGCAAAAACTACTACATTTATTAATGACTCAAGATGAGGACTACCAGTTACTACACCATAATCGTTAAAGAGAAGAAAAAAAAAAGAAACTATTGGCAAAGGTTCCAGGTGTCTTTTCTTCTGTTTCTTTATGACTATTTTCCCCCCACTGTGGACAGAAAATGTAAATAACTGAGGTGGCACCAGTCTGCATTGTAAGGCCCCGGGGAAGGCAAAATGCTCAGTGCCAGAGGGCAGCACTTCAGACCTTAGGTCCCCACACTTTCTCTGTCCACCTCTGCAGCATGCCTGCAGTGAAAGGCTTTTATAGGAACTTTACCACCCACTCAAAACCAAACCACTTTCAATATATCCTTCAAAACAGATCTGCTTGAAAGCCTTGGGAGTAGCTTATATATCTTACCACCATGAGCTCCAATGGCTCGCATTTCACTCATGAGGTCACAGTGGGCTGTGGAATAATCCTTCTGTATACTGTGACTATGTGCTACTCTCATTGGTTAATAAAAAGCTGACAGGCTGGAAGCCAGACAAGAAGTATAGATGGGACAGCCAGATACAGAAGACTCCGGTAAGAGGAAAAGTCGAGTCAGAGGAGTCAGCCAGACACTGACAGAGCAGGAGATGAACGTGCTATGTTAATAAAGGTACGACCACGTGGTAGAGCATAAATAAGGAATATGGGTTAACTTAAATTGTAAGAGCTAGTTAGTAATAAGCCTGAGATACTGGCCAAGCATTTGTAATTAATGTAAGCCCCGATGTGTTTATTTGAGAACGACTTCAAGACGGGAAAACTTCGCCTACAGCAGTGGGTACCTCTGCATCCTTTGTCCCCAAGCCTAACACCTCCTCTCCTCCTGTTCAGTTGAAGTAATTCAGTTTCTTCCTTTCCCCCTTTCCTAGAAAAGTAAGAAAGGGTGAGGAACTGCCTCGTGATCACACATTAGCTGGAATGCCTTCTAATTAAGATATTTTTAAAATATATTTTAATTTATCAACACTTTGTTTATGGTTTGCTTAATATGTATACATGATTTTTTAAATTATTTATATATGGGGCTGGAGAGAAAGCTCAGTGGTTAATTAAGAGCATATACTGTTCTTCCACGGGACTGGAGTTCAATTCCCAGCATGCATCTAGGGTGGTTCACTATTACCTGTAACTATATAGTGTCGGGGGATCTGATACCTCTGGGCTCTGTGGGCACCTGCACTCACACACTTAATTAAAAATGATACATATAAATCATTTGTGTGTGAGAGAGAAATTTTAAAATTATTTTGTTATAATGTCACTTTTCCTTAATGAGAATTCACTGAAATTTTATTTTAAAAGCAATTTTATAAGATCAGCATAAATCATACCATATTTTATACATAAAAATGAGAGGAAATTATAGGCAGGATCTATTATATGAGAAGAGAATCTATTTTCAATAAGAGGGAAAAAATGAAAAAATAATAAACACCATCCTTCCTACACATCAAATTTTCAAATGTGCATGCTCAGTTTTCACTCCTTCTGTTTCACATAAATCATTTAAAATTTATGTGTATGTGTGAGTGCCATCTGTGTAGAGATCTCCTCCCTGCAAAACCAGAAAATGGGGTCAGATTCCCTAGAGCTGGATTTGCAGGCAGCTGGGAGCTGCCCAAGGTGGGTGCTAAGTACCAGCTCAGGTGCTCTGGAAGAACAGGAAGTGTTCCTCACTGCTGAGCCATCCCTCCAGTTCCCTCCAGGGGAACATATTTTTTTCCCCTTGTCATGCTGGAGTTGGAAGCTAGGGCCTTGCGCATGCTAGGCAAGTGTTCCATCACTGAGTTACAACTTCAGGTATATTCCAATGTATTAACAGTCCTTGTATTTAGTGATAGTAAGGTAACCACTTCATATTTTGAATCTATCCCTATGGTTACATTATTTTTCCTTTTAATGATACTTCATTGTTATATTTAGTGAACTTTTCTACTAAAGGTATTATTTTAGTACAAGGCCCTCAAAAAAAGGGGGTGATCTTTAATTTGAGACTTAGATTACTGCCCACCCCAGAACTCAAACACATATACACAGTTTCCCAAAGCAACAAGCTGACTTTGAACTTGCAATCTTTCTGCCTCTGCATCCAAGTGCTGGCGCTTTAGGCACAAGCCATCTTGCTCTCAACAATATTGCCTATTTCTTAAAGATGCTAACATACAGACATATGGGGTCTTAAGTGTACTACAGAAGAAATTTTTGAAATCGGAACAAGATGTAACTTTCAATTACTTTGCTTTAAAATCAAGGAGAACACATGTGATTTTTAACCCCATAAATCAAATAGGTCATGACCTTACTTGTGCTTCCCAGAAAAATATTCATTCATTTTCGACATCCGTGCTTTTTTTTTCTGCTGCCTTGTCTCAGGGTTAAAATCTGCCACCTGTGGTCCAGGGTTTTGAAACGCCAAGCATTTCAACTGCCGCTCTATCTGTTGCTGTGAAATGAACAAAATGTTTAAGAAGTTTCATTCATTTTTCATTCTTTCAAAATGTACTGCCTATAGCTCTTATCAAAAGAGCATGGAAATGTGTTTGGTTCATAAGGAAAAATCAACAGTTTAATCTGATTAAGTTTCTAGAGTTGATATATTCTCAAATTAGGCCATTCTTTCTAAATACAGAGTATAAAGTGCAGATGATGAAAATGTGAAAAGAATCCAGAAAGAACAGTAGACTTGTTTATATCTGCAAAACACCTGCCAGCCTTGCAAACCTGATGGGGACAAACACCAGAACTGGCTTTTTCCTGGGCTTAAGGACACAGCAGTCTCGATCCTCCCTCAGCCCTCACAAAAGAAGCTCATATACAATGTCAAAGCCATGGGAAGCCGAGGCACACATCCTCCTCCTCAGCCAACTCCAGCCTCTGGAATGGGTCTCAAAACCATTGCCTGTCCTGGGCTGCACACACCATCAGGCTTCAACATAGACAGTGCCACTGAGGGTTCACTCTCAATCAAAGCCAGATTTGAGCAAGAAAAATCTTGTTAGGACTACTTTCTGGATGTTAGGGAAAATTTCCAAAAGTCTTTGTTGGGGAAACTTTTGTATTCAGAAATAAAACGGGGCCTGATTGTGAAGATAAGAAACAAGACCCTTCAACCAAGATATGACAATGTGAGACTTGAAAGATGGCTCAGTGGTTAAGAGCGCTTGGTGTTCTTGCAGATGATGGAGTTCGACTCCCAGCACCTACATGGCGGCTCACAGTCATCTCTAACTCCAGTTCCAAGGGTCCCAAGAGCCTCCTCTGGCCTTTGCAGGCACCAGGTACACACACGCAGTCAAACAGTCGCATATTCATAACACTCACATGTTCACAAAAATAAAGAGGTGACTCTTTGTTATTGCTGTCATTGCTTGTTTCTTTGAGACCAGTCCCACTCAACAGTAGGCCAGCCTAGAACTCACTATGGAACCTGGGCTGGCCTTGAACTTGTGGCAATCCTCCTGCTTCAGGCTCTCAAGGGCTGAGGTTACAAGTGTGTGTGTGTGCTCTAGCCAGTGTGAGGACATGTTCTAAGCATGTAACACACGTCACGGGAAAAGAAACATTCTTCTTAAGAAGTTCAGAAGAAAATAACCTGGGTAACCTGAAAGCACACGGGCCAAAATCCACTGGAAATGCAATTCCTAAAAAACCAACAGGACACTTTCAATGTAACAGATAGGCCTTTTGCAGCTTAGCTAGCTTAATAGTAGTCTAGGTAGTCTACCTCGGATATTAGAAACATTTCCTTAAAGTGTCATCTTGATGGGGGTACACTGGTTTGTTTTACAGACGTACCCTATGAACAGCTCTACACGTGGGTATAGCTATGGAAGCCGTAAACCCAGCACTCTCTAGTCCTGCAAGAAGTTACATAGCAAGAAGCCAGGAACAAACACAGCAGATGAGCCGGCTGCTGTTCAAGTCTTGGCTCTGCCCATCGTCAACTGTGTAAACTGAACAAGTTCTTGCCTCTCTAAGCCTTAGCGGCTCGTTTTTGTAAAATAAGGCTATTACTATCTTGTGGTAAGACTTGGGTGAGGTGATATACATAAAACATTTAGAGCCATGAAATAGTTAAGAACAAAATGCAAATGTGTTAACTAAATAAAAGACCTGACTTATAGTGGTATTTGCCCTGCTCATGACCTTGAGTTATAGGGCCCGAAGAAGGCGGTGCTTCTTGCTGTCCTACATGACCTCTTAAAAGGAAAGGGAAGGGTCACGAGGCCCTTCTCCCTGGTTCCTGCTTCTTGGCATGAGCTGACTGCCAGGTGGATTCGCTCCCGGTCAGAACAGAGGACAACTTCAGCTGTCTACTCGGTTCTGTATTCATGAGTGTATTTCCTCAATTTATACCCTAATAAATTCCCTAATACCCCTCAAGCAGACTCCCATGGATATCTCACTTTACTGACTAGATTCTTTTCAAATATTCCATTGTGAGAAAAGACTTCATTACATGGATCACTAGGCTAAAAGTAAGGAACATAAAGCAAAGAGGAAATTTGCTAGACAATGCCAACTGCTGAAGAGCAAAGTTTTCTCACGAGGTGCTGACGTCTGACCTGCCGTCACGTCCACAGCCATCTCAGACGCCCCATGCTAGAGGCTCAACCAATAACCCGGAATCATGAAACCTGCATGCTATACCAGTTGCTTTTGTCCAATCTGACTGCTTTTCTCTGGAAACATTGGATTTGTGGATTCTTCTTGAGTGGAGCTGTTCTTATCGGACGGTTCGCTCATTTGGGCCACTAAAAAGGCAATGGGAAAGAAATGAAACATCAGTATCATACACATCCGTGTTTCATCTTAGGATTTTCTTTTGATCTCCTTCCAAGCTGTCTTTATGTTCAAAGCCAGACTACATGAGAAAACCCTGTTCCTTCTCCCCAGTCCCTCTTAACCGCCTGCACCTTACTCCCCACAAACATTCTAATGATGTCTTTCCAGGTGCCCCGATGATGTCTTTCCAGGTGCCCCGATGAGAAATCACCCGTACTTTTTTACCATCCTCAGTATCGTGGACGGCTCTGGAGCAGACAACACTGAAAACCAACCCTCTTGTTTAGGAAGAATAAATTATTTGTGGGTGGTTGTTTTCACTCTTTGCTCTTACTCTTTGGGGGGCCTGCCACCCAGCTCCCAAATCATATATGGACTCTTATTCTTACTTATATATAAATGCCTGGCCTTAGCTTGGCTAATTTCTAGCCAGCTTTTCTTAACTTATTCCATCTACCTTTTGCCTCTGGGCTTTTACACATTTCTCTATTCCTATATATCTTTTCTTTCCTTCTTATTCCATGTCTGGCTATGTGGCTGGGTGGCCAGTCCCTTCTTTTCTTGCTCCTTGCTCCTTTCTTCCCAGATTTCTCCTCCTATTTATTATCTCTGTCTGCCAGTCCTGCCTATCCTGCCTAGCTATTGGCCATTCAGCTCTTTTTTTTTTTTTTTTTTTTGTTTTTTCGAGACAGGGTTTCTCTGTGTAGCTTTGCGCCTTTCCTGGAGCTCACTTGGTAGCCCAGGCTGGCCTCGAACTCACAGAGATCCGCCTGCCTCTGCCTCCCGAGTGCTGGGATTAAAGGCATGCGCCACCAACGCCTGGCCCATTCAGCTCTTTATAGACCAATTAAATGTTTTAGACAGACAAAGTAACAAAGCTTCAAAGAGTTAAACAAATGCAACATAAGAGAATGCAATACATCTTGCATGATTAAACAAATGTTCCACGGCATAAACAAATATAACACATCTTAAATTAATATTCCATAACATTGATTAGGAGCCACTTAAAAAGAATGTCCAAATGAAACCCCAAACCCTCTATTTCCTTTACATAATAAATATTCTTCCTCAAAGGAAAGATTTTTAAAAGATGTTTCCATAGGCGGGAGCTTTTCCTGAAACACTATGGAATTTAAAGTGCACAGAGCTAATTGATTTCTTATGAAACTCCTTCCCTCAAAGCACTTTTGCTGAAGTCACTCATGAAATTCGGGTTCCCGTGAACACTCTAGGGGGCAAAGTTGCTCTTTTGAGGTCTTATTTTCATGTTGTTGCTGTGATAAAATACTCTGACAAAAGCAACTTAGGGGAGAAGGGGTTTATTTTTAGCACACAGGTCCAGGTTAGATACTCTCTACTAATGCTGGGAAATCAGTTACGGGAGCTTGAGACACTGTATCCATAATAAAAGACAATGAAACAGGAATGAAGCATGCAAGTTTGCCCTCATCCTTCTCTCCCCTTTTACAGTTCAGGATCCCTTCCCTAGGGAATGGTGTCACCCATAATGGGCAGCCCTCTCACTTCAACTAACACAATCAAGATAATCCTCCACAAAGCATGCTCACAGGCCAACTTGATCTAAATAGCTTCTCATTGAGATTCTCTCCCTGGGTGATTCTAGAGTGTGTCAAGTTAAACTGATTAAATTAAAACTAATCATTATGTGCACCAGATAAATAAAAATGGAATGATAATACAATCCCACCAGGCACTAAATTGTAATTGGCTATCATTATCAGCCCAAAACATTTGTCCCAGGAAAGCACTAAGATAGTTAGAACTAACTCTTTTTCCCTTGGATGACGTTCCTAAGGTAGAAGTTTCTAACCAGACAGTACAGGAGGTCTTTGAATATAAATAAGTAAATTGTACATATTTATATCCACTAACTTCTAACTGAAGTTCTGTCTGCCGATGCAATTTCTGACATACACACAAAATATTAGGAGCCTCTTCCAAGAACCCACTGTCACCATCCCACCATCACAATGATGGAATGAAGGCTCACAGCTCAGGATTGTCCCAGCTAGGGAAGAAGCACATTCCTAAGCATGGGGCAGGACACATAGAAAACCCTGAGTTATTATATTTGACTAAAAGAACACGAAATCAGTTTGCCCCACATTGTATTTTGTTCTAACACCATTTCAGATGAGTTATGCAAGATCTCAAACACAGGCCAAGTCCAATCAAAGAGGCTTCTAGACTCCTAACATAGACTACTGGAGCAGAGCCAGCCCAAGATTGGTCAGTATAGGAAAGAGAACAGGCTCATCACAGTGGAAATCACCCAATTCACTAAGCTCATTGGGCAGGTTAGCAGAGAGATTACTGCAGAGAATACTGTCTTCCTGCAGGTAATAGTTCCTTGCTTTACATTCTGATCCAAACTCCTTTATTCAATGTAAACAGGAAGCCTGAGTTGCTCTAGAGGCATGCTTGCCTGAACACTCATTTTCCTTCGAAGTCAGTTCAGTTTTGTTTGTTTTTGTTTTCAAGACAGGGTCTCACTATATAGCTCTGGCTTACCTAGGATGGCCTTGAACTCACAGAGATATATCTGCCTGCCTCTGCCTCCGAGTGCTGGGATTAAAGAACTGTACCACCACTGCCCTGAAGTCTCCCTTTTCTTATTAGACTATGTAGCCTCTCAGATTTGGCATTCCTTCATTTAACTGTACTTGCTAAAGTAATTATCTCCAAATAAAGTCACAGTGGAATTTGGTCTTCAACTCATTTATTGATAATTCAGTCCATTACAATTGAATTTACTCATTTAAATTAACTTTTTTTTTTTAAAGCTACATCAGACTGCTACTGTATAGCTGTATTTTTCTCTAGCACTGAACTAGATCATTCCTTCTTAGGTGGAGCATCAGATGAAGCAGTGGCTTATTCCTGATTCATGGTGGCTAAATTATCCATGGTGGATAAGCAGCGTTTGTTTTTAAACCCTGACAAGTTGAACACACTGCGGAAGCGTCAGGGCCTCTCTTACCAGGGAAAGGGACTAACCCAAGTCTCTGTCTTCATGTTCCCTCTGAGGCACGGGCCACCAAGAAAGCTGCAGACAAAATAACCCACACTTTAATCACACTTATCTTTAGGGTCCCTAGGTGTATTACTTTTGTTGTGCCTGGGATGAAAACACCCTGAGAAGAGCAACTTAAAGGAGGAAGGGTTTATTTTTGCTTACAGTTCAGAGGGATACCGCCCACTATGGCAGGAAGTAAGTCCTTAGGAATGGGAGACAGCTGCTCACCTGTATCTACGACCAGGAAGCAGAGAAAGTAAACAGGAAGTGGGGTTAGGCTATAAAACCTCAAGGCCCGCCCCCACTGACTCACTTCCTTCAGTGAGGCCCCATCAACTAAAGACTCCGCAACCCTTCCAACAGCCCCATCAGCTGGAGTCTAGGCGTTCAAACACGTGAGCCTCTGGGGGAGAGGGTAACGTCAAACCACCTGGTACGTGGAGTTGATTTTAGGAAAGCTGATTGTGTCTTGTATAGGAAAGAAGGAGTATTGTTCAGCTCTATCGCAAAGACATCTGCAAGTCACCAAAGCAGGAAAAATGTTTGGCTTAAACGTTAGCCCCAGAATTGGCCTCTGTTTTCAAAACTCAGTATCAGATAAAGCCACGTACTCAGAGACACTATCTGTAAGAGTTCCCTGCAAGCTCTTTAGAGGTAAGAACTGTGCACACATGCATACAAAAAAAGGGGAACTATTTCTTCATCTCATTCTGCCATGAGCCTCGGTTTCTGTCCTTGCTAAAAATACTACGCCACTGCGGTAATTGACGGGTGTCTGATTCCACGAAGGGCATTTTTGGAAGAGGCGGTGCCGGTGGTCAATTAACTGACTCCCTTGCCGATGCCTCCCAACTGAGTGAGCTCTTTTCAAAGCCACAAAACTGCTTATTAATCCCTTTTTAAAAAAAAATAGAAAAAAGCATCTATTGTCATGTGTTCATAAGAATTAAAATTATTGACCTGCATTTGGCGTCTTATCTCCATAATCCCAGGACTTAAGAGGCTAAAGTAGGAAGCCTGTCTTGAGTTTAAAGCCAGCCTGAACTACGCAGTACAGTTAGTTCCTGGCAGGCCTGGGTGACTGATAAACAAAAGAAGGAGTATTATTCA
>CABHPH010141824.1:22901-40400 GCA_902168325.1 Peromyscus nudipes | reverse complement strand
TCATTTATAATTTACCACAATTTCAAAATCAGTTGTGCATTAATACACTAGCAGAAAAACAACTGGGAAAAATGAACTGATACTTTGAAAAATCTCTTCTGGTCACATCAAAAAGTCAGAAACCTAATAATAAACTCAGTGTGATGATTGTAAAACTGCTACACTGGAGACCAGAAAATAGCATTGGGATTAAGGCTGAAATAAAGGACAAGGGACGCCAAGCCTGTGAACTGAATAATAGTATTGTTAAGATTACAATCGTCTATAAATTCAGTTTTTCCCCAAAGCTGGAAGGGCTGGTACCAAAATTTATGTTGAAATGTAAAGGACCTGGAAAGACCAAGGCAGTGTTAGGCAGAGAGAGCAGAAAGCCAAAGAGGCTGAGCCTCCCTCATCTGAAGACTTCTCTTCAGCTGGAGGACTCAGACAAGGTGGTGCTCGCTGGGATAAACACATAGACCACTGAGATACAGTAGCGTCCAGAAACAGATGCCTGTTATTGGCCAAGCAATTTGAGGCACCTCAGTCTGCAAACACTGAAGCAACGGAGTGTTTGTGTCGTGGAGAGTAATGTTGACTCTCATCTCACACCACACCGAGAAATTAATTCA
Organism: Peromyscus nudipes; assembly: GCA_902168325.1. Lineage (NCBI taxonomy): Eukaryota > Metazoa > Chordata > Mammalia > Rodentia > Cricetidae > Peromyscus > Peromyscus nudipes. The sequence continues at coordinate 39,789 of CABHPH010141824.1, read as the reverse complement.
TGAAAGACCAAAGTCGTGAAGGGAAATGATAAAACTCTCCACCCTCTGGCATGAAATCCGAAGAGAAGTGACATGGCGAAGCTAGGAGCCCATTCCTCCATAGCGATGAGATTCCCAGCCTGCCTGACTCCCATTGTCTACAGCAGCACTGCCGAATGACAGGACCCGCAGGACCAGTCCCCCTGTCCTATGTGTGGACCTGAGAGTGTCAGCAGATCCCCAGCATGCCCTCATTCCGCTAAGACTGCAAGAAGGTTGACAATGGGTCAAACTCTGGAGACTGAAGGAATGTTTACCTTCAAATGTCACACCAGCTCTTTTCTAAAGCTTAGAGGGCTCATTCTGGGAGAGAAAACATGTTTTGTGGTGAAGAAATGTATGTAAAGTTCAAGAATTCCTTCCAATTTTACTTCGGATTCATTTTCTTCAATTAGAGTCAAGTAAAATTAAATTCACTAAAAAAATAGACATATGGCATGATCCCATTTTTATGAAAGTATTTCTATCTCTCCTATCTGTAAAAATGCATAGAAATATGTCTAGCATGCTGTACCAGAAATGTTAATGACGGTTATATTTGAATCATGAAACTTGAGGTAATACTTTGATTTTCTTTTTTGTACTTTTATGCAATGCTTAAATGGTTTACAGAGAGCAAATACTGGAAAAAACAGTTTTTCTTAAAAACAAAAAAAAAAGAAAAAAAGAAAAGAAAGGGGAAAAAAGCAATCCTAGGCCAGGAATGGTGAAGCATTCTTTAATCCCAGCACTCAGGAGACAGAGGCAGACAGATCTCTGAGTTCAAGGCTTGGCCCGGCCTACATAGTGAATTCTAGGATAGCCAGGGGTACATAATGAGATGCTGTCTCAATCATTATCATCAAAATCACCTTCCTCAACATCACAATCACCACCACCATCATCCCCATCATCACAAACACCACCACCATCATCCCCATCATCACAATCACCACCACCATCATCCCCATCTGTCTTAGTTGAGTTTTTATTGCTGTGAAGAGACACCATGACCACTGCAACCCTTACAAAGAAAACATTCAATCGGGGTGATCACAGTTTCAGAGGTTCAGTCCATTATCATGACGGGAGCATGGCGGCATGCAGGCAGACGTGGTGCTGGAGAATCCTACACCTTGTAGGCAAGAGGAAGTTGACTGGCAGTCACACTGAGGGAAGCCTGAGCAAAAGAGACATCAACCCCCCCCCACACACACAATGACACACTTGCTCCAGCAAGGCCACACCTCCTAATAGTGTCACTCTCTTTGGGGGCCATTTTCTTTCAAACCACCATACGATCTCCATCAACAGAATCACCATCTCCATCATCCTCGTCCCCATCATCATCATCCAATCACCGTCACCATCATCACCATCATCATCGCCATCACTATCATCCACATCACTACCACCACCATTCCCATCATCACCATCACCACCATTATCACCACCATCCCCACCACCACCATTATCACCACCATCCCCACCACCATCACCATCATCTCCACCCCCACCATCACCACCATCACCATCATCTCCATCCCCACCATCACCATCATCCCCATCACCACCATTATCACCACCATCCCCACCACCATCACCATCATCCCCATCCCCACCATCACCACCATCACCACCACCATCACCATCATCTCCACCCCCACCATCACCACCATCCCCACCACCATCACTACCACAATCACCACCATCCTCATCAATCACCACCATCACCGTCAGCAGTCCTGACATCTTGGTAAGAGCCCTCCGGGTTTCATTTCCATTTTCTCTCTCTTCCTTCCTGTCTTCCCCCTTCCCCTCCCTTTCTCCTGGCCCTGCTGTCCCTACAGCTAGCCTCTCTCAGACTGAGGACACTCCACCTTGTCACGATTAACTGGCCCATGGACACAGGTTTTTCCCTTTCTCTGGTGAGACGTGGGGTGGAGACATTTTCAGAGGGTTTTGAGGCCCTTGGCAAAACATCCTTTCCCTTCCCTCCTGTGAGCTTCATGGGAGCAGAGAAGGCAAGACAGGTTAGTTGGAATTCGAGGTGAGTGCCCCTGAGTGCCACTCGGGGAAATGTCCTGTCCCAGGGATGCTGGGGGATGGGAGAGTATGGGTTTTATCTGTGACTCCATTCATTCTTTTTGTCACCACACCGATGCTCAGTAGATCACCACCCACCCTCCTTTTTGAATAGAGTTATTTATTGTCTCAAGGGTGTGCTCCTGGACAGGGCTCAAATGTGGGGGAGCATCCATCATCAGAACTGCCCTTGTGATGTGACCATCCCCTACTCTTGCCACACCAGGTCTTGGGGACTAGAGATGCCTGAGTCACTCTCCCACAAGTTCCACGATTTGGGGACCAGTAAGATACAGGTCCACAAGGACAGAATGAAGGGCTTCCCTGCTGTTCTCACAGGGCCAATGCGAGGGACAGATACAGGACAGAAGTGGAGCTGGGAAGGTCTTTGAACAAAGCCATCAGTGAAACACCCACACCATTGTGTGAACTCCGGTTCTTCAAGCAAAGCATGTGGGGTGATAGTCAGATGGTCAGTTTACCACGGTGGATATTTCCAGGGATGAATCGCAAATGTTTGGTATATCTGGTCCTCAGACCCCAGAAAGCAGGCTGATTTGAGGACTCCATGCTTAGCAGAAACAAACCCAGCAGGGACCCTATGCTCCTGTCCCTATTTAAGAAGATGTATCAAGGCTCTGTGGGATGTGGGATGTGGCATTGGACAGAAGAATAAAAGAGACATAAACCCAAGACACTGAGGACTGGAAGTGGGACTTGGGATAAGAAGATATGGCCTGATCTTCGTGATTTGTGGTAAGAACTGAGAGTTGAGGAGTAAAAGATTCACTGCCCATGGGGCTGGGGCGAGAGTTCAGCCAGTGGAGTGTGTGTGATGCGAAAACAAAGGCCTGTGTTCAATCCTTGGCCCAGGTAACAACCAGTGTGGTGGCTGTGCCTGTAATCCCAGCCCAGGGAAGCAGAGGCAGGCAGGCCCTGGGACGCGCCAGCCTATAGTCAGTGATTTTTAGGTTAAGCTGTCCCCACAAAACAAAATGGACATCTCCTGAAGAATGACACCTGAACTGACCTATGACCTTGATAGTGTGCACGAGAATGCACGAGTGTGCACACACAGATTTACTGCCACAACACTACAGGGTGGGGAAGGGGTGGCCACAGACTATAATCATGAAGCTTGTATCCACAGGGCAGGGGAGAGAAGAGGGCAGGGGAAAAGGGTGTAGTGGACACATGAGACAACTGGGCCTTAGGAATTCTCCACCCATTTCTTGTGTTTCTCTCCAGATTCCCAGCACTCAGGCTCTTCTTCCCTAGATGGTAGCATGGATAGACTGAGATGCTCCACTGCCACATAACCTTTGTAATTGTTTAGCTGTGTGCCCATGACTAATATATAGCAATACTCTATATATATAATACACACATATATACATACATACACACACACACTACATGCTTATTTTAAAAAGAAAATCCCTGAGGGATACCAACAAGGGTACTTTTAGCTTTCCCAGGGGTTCAGAGTGAAATCAAATGCCCTCTGGGTGAAGGACAGCCGGAAGACTCAGGAAAAAACAAAACAACATATTGGAAACAGGAAGGCTGCTCCGGGCACCCTAGTGCCCTGCCCCTGGGAACAAGCCTGTGTTCTCTGGGACCAGGGAGCCAGCACCTCTATTCCAGCCACTTGGATAGTCTTGGCAATATGAGCTGAGGAAAATGTAAGAGGCTCAGGTTAAATAAGAAAAGTTATTATTTTATCTAAGAAACAAAGACTTTTAGTAAAGGTATTTGCTGTGGGATGGTCTGTATGTCAAATTGCTCTGATTGGTCAATAAATAAAACACTGATTGGCCAGTGGCCAGGTAGGAAGTATAGGTGGGTCAAGGAGGAGAAGAATTCTGGAAAGTGGAAGGCTGAGGCAGAGACACTGCCAGCCGTCGCCATGACAAGCAGCATGTGAACACGCTGGTAAGCCACGAGCCACGTGGTAAGGTATAGATTTATAAAAATGGATTAATTTAAGATATAAGAACAGTTAGCAAGAAGCCTGCCACGGCCATACAGTTTGTAAGCAATATAAGTCTCTGTGTTTACTTGGTTGGGTCTGAGCGGCTGTGGGACTGGCAGGTGAGAGAGATTTGTCCTGACTGTGGGCCAAGCAGGAAAACTCTAGCTACAGGTATTTCCCAAATACTGTGTGGAACATATATCTATACCAAAAAAAAAAAAAAAAAAAAGGTGTTCTCTGTTTATCACCTCCACATCCCATTTTTCTTTGATCCCTCCACCCCACATGTTAGCTGAAGAAAAGCCTTTCCCGGAGTTTTCTTCTTTCATTTTTTTTCCCCCACTTTTTAAAATTGTTAACCCAAAGTTCCAGAAACTCACCAGCCCACTGATGCAAATTAGTTCATTGGAAAATACATGTCTCTGGCTGGTTTTCTCACACAGGATTTTGTCCCTGTGAGCCACAGAAGCCCTGCCTGGAGTAGCCATATTCTTCCAGCCCAGGGCTCACCACCCTCTAGGCCAATGGGAGCTGCTGAGGCCTGCCCTGGGAGCAGAAGCTGAGGGTGGGCCTTGGAGCCCTCTACTGGTGAGTTCCAGATGACGGAACACGGTAGATGCCTGAGGCATGCCAGGCCAGGCCACCAACCCTTCAGGTCAGAAGCCCTCCAGAGACTGCAACAGACCCTTTTCTGATGCCTTCTTGCCAGACCCATCCACAGACGGCCTTTCCAGCCCCAGTGTCTTCACCCCCCCCGCCTCACCCCCTCTTTGTGAGCCCCTCTCTGGCTTTGTATGTACCTGTGAAGAAGTAACATTCAGTCCCATGCCGGTTACTGGTTCCCTTTTGCACCAAACACTCACCCTGGCTCTGGCTTGTCCAAATTCCAGCCAGCCAGTCAGTGTCCTACTTGCCACACTACCCTGTAGGCTGGTACAGGAAAACCATCTCCTAGAGGACCAGATAATTCTAGGAGGTACTGACCAATCTTCAATGACTCCTTTTCAGCCTCCATACCAAGCAAAGCTGGGCCTGTCTTGGTGGCTGCCAGGACCTAGCACTGGACACAGCCCAGAGTCAACACTCATTAGCAGAATGAATATTGGAAGACTGAGGAAGGAGTCCTCAAGTCAGAGTTATTGTTAAATAAACAAATAAAGGGGCTTAATGGTGAAGAGTACTTGGTGCTTTTCCAGAGAATTCAGGTTCGATTCCCAGCACCCACATAGCAACTGACAATCATCTGTAACTACAACCTCACAGGACCTGATGCCCTCTTCTGGCCTCTGTGGGCACTGCACGCATGTGGTGCAGAAGACCTACATGCACACCTTTAATTCCAGCACTTACTGGGGAGGCAGAGGCAGGTGGATCTCTGCAAGTTTAAAGTTAGCCTGGTCTACATAGTGAGCTCTAAGCCAACCATGGGCCACACAGAAAGTAGAGAGACCTTGTCTCAACCGCCCCCTCCAAACCCAACAACAACAACAAAACAAAGACGAACAAAAAAGAAACCCTACATCTAGGCAAAACACTCACACACACACACACACACACACACACACACACGCATGTACACACAAATAACTAACAACAAAAAGACATGGGCTCCAGATGCACCTCAAGTGGTAGCATTCTGCTTTGCCTAGCACACATAAAACCCCTGCACAAGAACCAGGCATAGTGATTCACACCTGTAACCCCAGGCCTCGGGAGGTGGAGGCAGGCCGGTCAGAAGTTTAACGTTATCCTCAGCCCCACAGCAAGTGTGAGGCCAGCTTGGTATACATGAGACCCTGTCTATGAAATTAAAAAGAAAAAGAAAAAAAAGTTTAAATAAAGATACTTTATTTACAGATAATACAAAATAAACCACGAGACAAATTACTGGGTGGGGAGGGGAGGGGGTGATCCCCACGATAGCCGTCCTCTCCATCCCAGAGTAACTTATAAAAAATTAAAAAGGCCTGGGCAGGGGCTGGACTGGAAGCACCTTTGCTGATGGGGGTTGGCCTGCCATCCTCAGCCACACTGTTCTAGAGCACAGTAGACACTGGCTCTCCCCTCGGAGTCCCAGGCCTGGCAAACATGGGGCATAAGCTACAAGGACAGTTGGTGGCCATCGCAGAGGCTTCCCGGCTAAGGACCCTGGCTTCTTACCTACAGGGCTGGGGAATCAGTAGGTGGGTAAGTGACTCTGGGGGCAGGCATGGGGTGGGCGTTATTGCAGTGCTCCAGCTAACTTCCTCCTGGCCGTGGAAGAGGGTTTACACTGGGTTTGGGAGCAGCCATGTCAGGGCAGGAGTGTGGAGGTCTTCAAAGCGACGATGTTGTTGAGTCTACTACCTCACGGCCGTTGCAAACAGTAGGAACAAACTGGGATCCAGACCCTAGGGAAAGGTAACCAGAGGTTGGGACTGACCCCAGGAGGCAGCAAGAGAAGGAGGGCCATCCACCATGCCTCTCGTTGTATCCACTGTTATCTTAAGAGTATCCCATTCCCAGACAAGGAATCTCAGCATGAAGCCCCGGGGAGCGGGCAGGAAAGGGAACCTAGGAGGGGAGGGTTGAGGATGCTAACCTTGACCGAGGTTGGCGCTGGCCCTGGGGGCAGTGCTTCCAAAGCGGCTGGTAGGTGCCCGGTGGCTGACCACGTTCTTCTGTGGCTGGAAAAGGATGATGTGCAGCTTGGGTGCAAAGAGGCAGCCGAGCACCACAGAGCCGCTGAGGCTGACGGACACGCACATGGTGGTGGTCTGTACCTGTGAGGGGTGAGTGAGTGAACAGGCACAGGTCAAGGAGGATGTTCCACATGCCTGGGCCTGGGCCCATGACCCCTCCCTAGACCAAGGCTGGGAAAACTAGTCAGCATCCACTGAACGGTCCTTTGGCCAAGCCTCAAAGAAGGATGATAACGATCCCAGTGTCGTCGGTCGTCCCCCCCCAAGGCGCACCAGGATTCTAGCTGTACTGTGGACATGAAAGGGTGCATGTATGCACAGGGGTGTATGCATGCAAGGGGTGCAGGTATGGAGTACGTCTGTGTAGATGCATGCATATCAGTGTGGGTGTATGTGTGTGTGGTAGTGAGTACGCAGAGGAGTATGTGCAAGTGTTTGTGGGAGGGGAGGGATGTCTGTGTGGACAAGATTTGTGTATGTTCTATGTATGCCAGGACGTGTGTGCACACACTTGTAGATGCATAAGGGAATGTGTATGCATCTTCACGTATGCAGGCATGTGTGATTGTGCACAAGTGTATACACGCATGGTTGACTACTGTGTACCTCTGGTGAGTCTTTAGCTGCCTATGATAGGCATGCAAATGCAAATCATATGCAAATGCAGGCTGAGTCAGAGCAGATTCCCTCCCCAGCCTTGGCCTCCACTACCCAAGCAGGTGGCCCAGCAGGTGCAGGCAGAGCAGCCAAGCCCAGCAATCCCCCGCCCCCAGCAGTGCGCCACCACACCTCTGTCTCGGGAAAGGGCCCACGCCAGGACTCTTGCCACAATTTTCCAGTTCCTTTCATTGTTCGGACCATCAGTTTAGACCCTGCTCTGGACTCCCAAGCTGAGTGATGGAGCCTGGGACTGACTCTCCCTGAATCTCTACTTCATCAGTTAAACAGGGGAGCTGTGGAATTTGAGTCATGAAGATTAGCCAAGATGCTCCTCTCATTATTCAGAGCTCAGCTCACCTGCCACCTCCTCAGAGAGACCTTCCCAGGCCATCTCATCTGAAGTAGCTGTTGCCGGCTGGAGCTGAGGACACTCGGTCCTTTGAGACACTCGGTGCCAGTTGGAACTGTTTGCTTGAAAGCCACCAACTGGAGCCTGGTTGTCACCTACGTTAACGTTTCTCAGTCCTCTTCCAGCAGCTCCTCCCCCGCCCTCTGCCTTTCTTCATTTGTTGACCACCCCCTCCTCCATCTCCAGATGACCCCTCAATGGAACAAGGCAGAGCCTGCACTCTCTGGAGCATATTTCTGCAACCTCAGCCTCTCCCAGGTTAGGGGATAGCATCAGCGTCCTGACACCTGACCACCGCTACCCCACCCCCACGAGTTCCCACCTCCCTGGACATTTCTCCAAGCTTTCTTTCTCCCTTAAACTTTTCATCGGGGTCCATTTGACTTCTTGAAACTTTAGAGTTAACAGCAGATAGAACGAGATGTCAGGAAAGAGTGGGTCCAGTGCTCCACCCCCTCCTACTTTTGCAACAGATGGCTCACCCGATAATCACTAGAGGTGACATAGAAGATGGGAAGGAAAGCCAGCCAGATGATGCAGGTGGTGTACATGGTGAAGCCAATGAACTTGGCTTCATTGAAGTTCTCCGGGCACTTTCGGGTCTTGAAGGCATAGAGCGTGCAGAGAGCGATGAGGAGCACGTTGTAAGCCAGTGAGCCGAGCATGCTTGCATCACGGTGGTTACAGCGCAACGTCACTACTTCTCGCCGCTCGGGGGCTGTCTCCTTGCCGATGCCTGGTGCCTCCACCACCAGCCAGGCAGCAACAATGAGCAGCTGGCCCGAGATAAGTGCCAGGCAGATGGCCACCTGTGAGGCGGGGCTGATGAAGCGAGGCCGCTGGGCACCCTCCCGGGCCCCGCCAAAGATTCGAGCAATGCGATTGGTCTTGGTGAGGAGGGCTGAGTAGCAGACAGAGAAGGCGGTGCCCAAACCAAGGCGCCGTAAGGTACACACTGCCGTGGAAGGCTTGGCAATGAAGATGAAGGTCATACAGTAGCAGAGGAAGACGCCTCCCAGCAGAATGTAGCAAAGCTCTCGACCAGAGGCCTTGACCACGGGGGTAGCATTATGCCTCACGAAGACACCCAACACAAAGAGGGTGGCCAGGGCACCTAGACAGGCAATGGTGACAGGTCCCACTGCCCAGGCATCACCCCAGCGGATATACTCCTGGGGCAGCTCAAAGCAGCCAGTCAGACTGGCATTAGGCCAGTAGCCTAGACCACAGTCAGCACAGGTGAACTCGTCCAGCCGGTACTCATAGGGCTGACAGGGGATGCAGAGCCAGCAGCAGACCTCACCTGGCTGCACACTCTTCACCTCATTCTGAAGGCAGGGCTCACTACAGCGAGAGGCAGGAAGGGGGCCAGCTGATGGGGAGGCCCACGGGATGAGGCTAGTGTCCAGGGTCAGACCTTCTGCCCAGTAGCCTACCTTCTGGTAGCGATAGCGCCCACTGCCCGCCCGCAGATAGGTGAAGATGTTGTAGCGGCCAATACCATCACCAAAGCTGTCAAAGCGGACCTCGTTGTGAGTATCTGCTGGGCGGAAGGGGGCTGGGATGGAGGAGAGAAGGAAGAGGTTAGACGGGTGGGTTACTCTGATGTGACCTCAACCTTCACCCTCAGCTGGAACCTGAACCCCAGAGCTAGGCTACCTCTTTCCAACACTGAAGTTCGTTTCGACCCCAGCTAAGGCGTTTTATAACAAACTACGACCCTAGACTCCAATGTCAAACCTCAGCTCTCACCACCCTAAGCCCCAAATGGGCTTGTACCAATCCTCTTACGACTTGCCAAACCCAATCTTAGACTTTAGTCTTCAAATTCTAACTTTACCACAACATACAACATAGCTCTTGCCCAAACACTTAACAGAGATCCCAAAGCTAAACTGGGTCTCTCTAGCTGCAACACCCATTCTAGCCCCAATCGGTCCTAACTGGTCCTTTGCAAACTGAATCCCAACCTCAGTGGCCACCTGAAACCAGAGCCTTCCACAGGATGGCCACTGCCACTCTCTGTCCCCTAATAACCTCGAGTGACACCTGTCACTCAGCCAGGCTTAGAAGGCAGGACTACAGCCACCCTTGAGCCCAGTGAGAAATCGGGGTTCCAGCCAGCATATGAGATGCTGAAGGCCTCCTAAGTGAGCAGTATTGACTGGATTCAAGTTTCATCTGCCCAGCCCCTGCTTCTTCCACCCAGACTCCACGTTCTCACAATCTAACCCTACACAATCACAAATTATGCCCAAGCACAGCAACAGCTCCAACATCCACTCCACGAGACCCCAGACTCTAGCACGAACCCCCTACCTGATCCTATCATAGCTCTGGGTGTTGATCTTAGTGGAATTACACTCAACACAGGTTCCACAGCGACAGAGCTAGCCAGCTCCAAACCAGAGGGAAAAAACAATCAATATATCTTTTGTTTTTGCACGAGTCTCACTCTGCAGCCCAGTTGGCCTTGAGTTCACAGACATCCCCTTGTGCCGGCCCACTGGCGCTGGGATTACAGGCATGAGGCATCACACCTAGCCAAAACATTTATTTTAAACATTCAGTTATGGGCTGGTGGGATGGCTCAGCAAATAAATGGGCTTGCAGTCCAGCCTAATGACCTAAGTTGGATTCCTGGAACATGGATGCAACAGGAAGATGAGCGAAGGTTATTGGGGAATTCTATTGCATTTTAGATAAGGGATCAGCACCCTCAGATTTTGGTACCCACAGAGGTCCTAGAAACAGCCTTTCCACCACCAGGATGCTGCAGACAACTGTCCACTTGGTCTAAGTCTTGACCAGTGAGTCTATGCTCTGTCTGTCCTGGCAGCTTCTCCCACGGCACCCCCAAAGATTCTTCCTGAAGCCAGGCACAGTGGTTCTGCAGCTCTTGCTCTCCTTAAAACTGGAACCTCAACTTTTGCTTTGAGAGCACTTTGGCTACTTTGAGTAGAAAAATCAAAGTTAGGAATGGTGTGATGATGCACACCTAAATTCCAACACTTGGGAGGCTGAGGTAGGAGAATTGCCTTGAGTCTGAAGCTATCCTGGGCTATACAGTGAGTTTGAGGTAAGCCTAAGCGATATAGCATGACCGTATCCAAAGGAAAAAAAAAATCACGTTTCCAAAATCCATCAAGATTAATAATAGAAGTTTCACCTATATAGGGTGTCTTCCCTATGGTTCACCCTCAACCTATCCTGATTTGGACTCTCACTCTGCCTGAGAATTGCTTGGGTTCCCCTGGAAAGATAAAGAGCCGATAGCTAGAGGGTAATGTCCAAGCAGTAGGCAGGGATCCTAGAGTCAGGACCAGGCCAGATTCCACTTTCTAGAAGATTCTCAAAAAGTGGAACCTCAGTCCTGACTCCAGCTGGGGTCCTCTGCTTGTTGTCCCTTTATCCTAACTTACACAGACCCCGATTATGTCCTTGTAAGCATCCCATGTCTCCTTAGCAAGAAGTGGAACCTGAAGGCCAGCAGGCTAACAGACACCGGCCAGCACTATTACCATCAAACTTGACATTGAGCACGAAGTCTTTGTAGAGGCGGCGCCCGTTGACAGGTCTCATGGCGTCACAGAGGTGGGTGGTGTTGGGACAGAGGGCACGGTGCATGTTATGTAGAGCATGGGCCATGGCATACACTGCATTGACCACAAACATGATCTTAGACTCCTGTTCGAAGGGCACGGCCCGAAGAGAGTGGGCTGCACAGTCTCGTTGCCGGAAGCTGCATTGGAACCTCTCCTCCCAGAACTCACGGAACCAGGGGTTCCGACTGTTGTTCCAGGGATCCAAGCTCTGGAAGTAGGAGGCAAAGTCACTGATGGGATAGGAGGCCAGCTCAATGGTGATGGCACCCTCCGCAGCCCCTTCACTGCCTGCTACCACACTCTCCAGGGCCCCCCAGCCATCGCTGGCCACCCAGATGAAGCTGGCGTTGAGGCGCTGGGTGGCTGCAAGCAGCTCACGGGCATCCTCGGACCGGGTGAAGAGCACAGCGACCCGGGCACTGGGCTTCTGCAGCAGGGCTCGTACCACACCCTCGAAGGCTGCCCGGCTCATGGCACGGCCCACCTTCTCCGAAGTGGCCACGCAGATGTTTCGTGCACGGGCCTCCAGCTCAAAGGCCTCAATGCCCGTCTCACCATAGTCACCCTCAGATGCCACCGTAGACACGTATGTCCAGTTGAAAAAGCGGAGGATCTCGGCCATGGCCTTGGCTTGGAAGAAGTCTGGGGGCACAGTGCGAGCGAAGTAATCATAACGGGACTTGTCACTCAGCTTGGCACTCGTGGAGGCATAGCTGATCTGTGGGATCTGAAACAGCCGCAGGAGATTGGCCACCTGGGCAAGGTTAGAGAGGGTAAAGGTCAGAGAGCAGTTGTTTAAACAAGCACTAAGTCAGTCCCCATACCTTCAGAATCTTAGGACCAAGTGCCCACAGGTCACCTCTGAGGGTTCCCTATCTATGAGTCTGAACTTGGTGTGTCTTCTGCCTAGGGATTGAGAATTTCTCTCCTCCCCAAGGACTGAGAGGGAGAACACCCAGGGCCATGAGCTGCACCTGAACCAGATACAAGGCAAGGGGAACCAAGGAAGACCTGGGGCAGAGAGAGGTTAGCACTCGGCTGCACCAGTATAGAGAGACAGTGGGTGGCATCTGGGATACTCAAAGATGCCAACCTCTCTCATTGTTTGGGGCAGGTAGTCCCCCCTTTTTAGTGCCAATTCTCATGGAAGGATGGAGAAATGTCACCCTAGAAAGAAAGGCCTAGATCCAAGGGTCCATGGCCCAGGAAGCGCAGGTTGGTCACAACTGGGTACCTAAGCCTAAAATGAACAAGGCTTCCTGCTCTACTACTGACTGCCTGACACCCCATTTCTTAACCTTTGGTCCCTGTGGCCATGAGATTGGGGTTCATCCGAGAGCTTGGTAGATGGTGGATAAACCAAAGTACACATCCTACAGGAGAGGGCTAAGACCCTGAAATTGGGATGTGAACTCTCAAATGGTCTAGAGCTCAAGTATCTCCTCCCACATTTTCTTCCTCCGTACCCCTCTAGTAAAAATCTCCCTGAGCCTCAGGTTCTCGGGCTTGAATCACAAGTTGCTGAGCCGTTGAAAATGACCTGTGTGGAGGCTTTGGTTCTAGCATGTGGAAACTGACAGCAGCAATGTGGAAGGCAGAGTGGCTGGAATCAGGGGGCGGGGGCAGTCATTAATGGACCAGCATAATCTAAGGACTAAAGGTTGGGCTCTGCTGACCAGGACAGGAGAAAACAGCAGCCTGACTCTGGAAGATGGGCCCTGCTAGAGAAAGGAGGCTCAGGATGGTAAGGAGGCGACTGTGCTTCTGGAGACACGTGCATGGGGCCCTGGAGAAAACTGTGGGAAGGGGGTTGCTGGTAAAGCACCCCCAGAGTCCCCTGAAGACAGCCATAGGAGGCTTAGCCACACCTGTCCAAGCAGCCACTAACATCTCCAGCAGCTGGGATTAGCAAGACAGGTTCCACCAGGTCCTGCCTCTGCTTCACTTCTCCTACACAATCATCCCAGGTCAGGAGTCTAAACCCCACTTCAATGGCAATGACCTCTCCTAAGGAAACTGAGGCCGTCACCAAGCTCCCCAGATAGTCCCCAGCCCTGATTCCAGTTCTGCTCTGATCTCTCTGCACCTGCACTGGACACAGACAGGAGAGGACATCGGTGAGGAGAACCCGGTCAGGAAGGGGGAAGATCCCAGTCAGGCCAAAGCAGCCAAGTGAGGCCAGGGTGCAGTTCAGAGTGCGGTGGAGGAAAGTCGGCTGGATCCACACCTGAAGCCTAGCAGGGGCACCCTCTGCTGACCCCTTGTGGAAGAACAAGTGGTGGTGGCCTCCCCAACCTTCCCCTCCCTCAAATTCTGCATCACCCGAAGATCTTAGACTGCCCTCCCCACCCTCACCCAACTTCTCTTCCCCCTGGACCCCCTTGGCTCCCCACCTTGTTTCTTTGGCCACCCCAGGCTTCTGTCTACACTGTCCAATCCAAATAGAAAGGATCTGGCCGACTAGGTGGAGAGCCCTGATTTCATACTTCCTTTTGGTTACCACATTGATTTATGACCTGCGTCCCCCTGAACCTGTTTTCTTGCCTATAAAATGGGCTAATACTGATAGCAGCTCACATCGACTATGCCCTTCTGAGCCGCCAGGCGCCATGATACACACTCATCATCTCATGAAATTTCCACTACAAACCTAAAAGTAGAATGTGTTATTAATCTTATTTTATAAAGAGGAAGCTGAGACATAGAAAAAAGAAAGAACCTGTCCAAAGTCATGCAATCAGTATAATGGGAGCCAGGATTCAATCCTGAGGCTGACTTCAGAGGCTGCCTAGTAACCCTTTTGGGACATTTAATATCAGGTGTGTGTGTGTGTGTGTGTGTGTGTGTGTGTGTGTGTGAGAGAGAGAGAGAGAGAGAGAGAGAGAGAGAGAGAGAGAGAGAGAGAGAGCATGCTTCTGTTTTCTCTCCTTTCCTGAGAGGAGTTTCTCTTATGGAATCTCTAGAAACAGACCCTATTATATGACCAGGGAACTTTCTTGCCCTTTTCTAAGAAACTACTGAAAGGATGATGCTCAGTATCCTTCCAGCCCCAGGAAGTCCCTGCTCATCAGGAATGCTGGATCTTCTCCCTTTCTGGCCTCCCTTCCTAACACTCATTTGGGCGATCTCCACGTACCTGGATGGAGACATCACTGTAGGAGCCACCAATGACGCCGGTGATGGCTGTTGGAGCATCGCTGTGGGTGGCGTAGGAACCGTCAGGACAAATGTGGCGTGAGCCATCACCACCACGGCTGAGAGAGGCACGCACAAAGTCCAGTGCCTGCTCCAGGGCGTGTGTATCCTTGGAGCAGCTGTCGAGGATATGTGCACCCAAGCGCACACCGGGCAGCAGGTGGGGGTCGCGGTTGATGCGGTCCAGTGCGAAAAGCATGGCCTCTAGGCGCTGTATGCCACGGTGCTCGTTAACAGGACCACACTCCTCTGCGGGGCCACCTTTCTGGTGCACTGGGAACAGCCCACCCAGCACCAGGTCCCCCTCCAGGGTCAGCACCTTCTTGGCTGGGCTCTCAGCCACAGCACCCCGCAGCAGCAGCAGTACCAGAAACCCAAACAGTGATCCCATGGCCCCAGAGGGGATGGTTAGGTCCAGCAGAGCAGGGTCTTCAAGGGATGAGGACAGATTCAGCAAAGGCAAAGAGAGGAGGAAGCAGGGGCCAGGAAAGGACAGACACGAAGAGAGATGAGAAGGGGGCCAGCTCCTGCAGAGAGATAGAGACCAACAAACAGGGAAGAGTAGAACCAGAGAGTGGCTGCCCCCCTTTATTTCCAGCTTCCCCTCTGACTCTGTTCCCCCTCACCTCCCCTTCCCAGGTACTCAGGGGTCATGAGGACAGTGATGTCACTAATTATTCTGAGAAGCTCCCAGGCTACCCCTATAGGTCTGTCTCTCAGCTTTGCCATCACCTTGGCTAGAGTTGGGCTCCGTGTCCCTACCAAACTCAGCAGAGGGCAGGGAGGGTGGGACTGGACGCCCAGGCAGAGGGCAGGGGATCCAGCCATTGCCAAATCCTACATAAACCAGAGGGGCCTACACTAACCTCCTAGGAGATCCATTCAGTAGTAGCTGAGGCCATGGCAGTTACACACTCAGGGATCTGGCTCCCATCCTGAGCCTCGGATTTGCAGAGCAGGGGCTTTGGAAGACCCACCACAGGGAGGGAAGAGGCTCTATGGGACAGTTTCCAGCCCAAGAGAAACAGAAGCCCAGGTGAACACCTAGGGTCCTAGACTCTGGTTCTTAAAGGGCCAGTCCCCAAAGTCTCCTAAATGAAAAAGAAATGGAAAACCCTCAGCCCAGTGAGATAGCAAGGTGGAGGGACCGGCCCCAGAGAAGGTACCATGTAATTAAATGCCTTAAGTCAGCAGAGTAAAGAGATGTGGATATATGTGTGTCACAGGTGGGGGACGATTAACCTGGTGAGATCTCTGAACAATGATGGAGCTGAGTTGTGGATGCCCAAGCTTTACATGGGAAGCCGTTGGAGACTTGGTGTCTCCGTCTCTTCACTCACTCCAAGCCCAGCAGATGTCATTTCCAGCCTTCCCCTTCTCAGCCTGTGACCGACATTAGAGTCCGTCCCCCCCCCCCATCCTCTCTAGCCTGCATCCTGTCATCTGTACCTACTCACCCACCCTATATTAACCCTACACAGGCAGGCTCTTGAGATCACGCAGACTGGGAGAGGGACACATCTTTCCTCAGGATTGGAAAGGAAACTACAGCTTAAGAGGACAGCAACTAGTTCAAGGACCCCCGTCCTGGCCACAGAGACCAAAGCTGCTCACCAGGCTAGTCTTCCGCTTGTGCCGGGGCAGGGGAACTGGGAGCCTGTGAGGACCCCGCAGAAGCAGCTCAGCCAGGCGAACAGGAGAAAGAATCAGGAGTGAAGACTAACACAGAGGGGGCAGAAACCCAGAGGAGGCCCTGATGGAAGCTGAGGCAGGGACGGGGGCAGAACCTGGGAGTCCAGCTGAGGGGCAGGACCGGAAAAATCTGAGAGGGCAAGCGAACCTGAGAGACTGAGACAAAGACAGAGGCACAGACAGAAAGAAGGACCAGAGGACGCTGGAGCAGGAGGAACTGGGAAGCGCGATGCAGGGCGTGCGTTCTCTTGGGAAGAAAGGCGGGGTGCCCGGGACGGTCTTCCCGCTTCCCGGAGCTCCCAGAAAGCGCTGTCTGGACGCATCGGCCCGGGTGCTCCAGAACTCGAGGACCCGCGGGGCCCCGGGATGTGGGGTCAGGGCTAAAAAGGTTGGTAGTGACCGCGGCACCACAGGCTAAGCCTACCTGGCGCGCCCAGCTCTGGCGCGGGGCTCCGGTTCCCGCTTGCAGCCTCTCTCGCTGGCTCTGCGCTCTCCGCCCGCCCGCCCTGCCGCTTTCAATCGCGGCCTGCCCCGCCCCCGGCCCCGGCCCGCCCCCAGCCCCTCCTCC
>CABHPH010141824.1:5337-22801 GCA_902168325.1 Peromyscus nudipes | reverse complement strand
CCCCCCCCCCCGCCCCCCGCCCCCCCCCCCCCCCCCCCCCCCGCCCCAATTCAGCCTGCACCTCCCGCTTTGCCGGACCTCTCCGGGGTTCCTAGCCCAGCGCCTCCAGCAGCTTCAGTAGATCCCGCTCTTGACAGATCCGCAGGGCCTGGAGCTGTCCACCGTGTGGTGCTGAATCCTCGGGCGCTCCCACTCTGCGCTGGAGCAGGTGCCTCTCAGCCCCCTCTGCCCCTCACTCAGACTGGGACCTGGCAGGAACAGGGTGTGAGGCACTGGCCTGGGAAGGTCACTGAGCTAGCACAGCGAGCACAGTGTTATGGGTTCCTGTATGCCACAGAGTAAGAGGTGGACCCCAGGGTTGAGAGCTAACCCTGGAGCATAGGTAAAGGGGTTCGTACATAGGAGGCAGGTGGGGCACTTGGCTGTTTTCTCAACCGTTCTCTCCACCCAGTGACAGCAGCTCAGTCTACACAGTAGACAGGCCCCATGTGAGACCTAAGGCCTGAGTCACTAGGAAGAAAAGATTAGGAGGAGGGGGAGGTCAGAGGATGGGGCCTCCTCTTCCTGTAGATGACCTTTAAAGCTGCTGCCCCTCCCCCATGAATCTCTGCTCCTATGTGCAAAGGGCATTTACTGTAGGGGTATCAGGCCATGGGGGCAGAGGGGCTTCAGGGCAAAGGACTGGAATTAACCCTGAGGGACCTGGTGGGCCCAGGTTAGGGGGTTAGAAGGGCAGGGAGTGGGGGAGGGGAGTTAGAAGGGGAGGTGGCTGAGGAAAGGCTCCGAGAACTGGCTGCTGCGTAGGAGCTGGAGCCTGAGCAGGAGCCTGAGCAGAGGGAGGACAGCTCTGAGAAGATGCTCTTGACTCTTCCCTCCCACAGCAGGATGGGGAAGGACACCCCTGGGTAGGGGGTGGTGGATAAGCTCTGTAGTGCCAGGCTGTGCTGAATGATCTGGGGAGGTCTGTGCTCAGATTTGGCCTCTGAGCTTGTCCTGTCTGGCCCCAGCATCTGTACACCCCAACAGGCACTAGGGCACACAGCATCCCTACCCAACCCTCTAGCACTGACCTGTCCTCCACAGGTGTCAGTGGAAGCCAGGTCAGCTCAGATATATGCTGATGAAATGCCATGCCCAGACCCCTTAGGCATCGCTCCCTACATGAGCATGTGGCATCTGGGGGAGGGGGATGGCAAAGATGGGCCCTTTTCCTGGACACAGCAACTGGATGCCCCTTTGCTCTGCAGAGAACACAGCTTTTAAACAAAACAGATACATCAAACCCAAACAAGCCCAACCACTAATGGGAGACATGGTGGTAGCAGGGTGAGGGCTCAGAGCTGTCAGACAAAGCTGGGGAGACAGACGCGCCACCGTCCTCCAGATCCAGCTCTGCCACCGGCTGCTCTCACCCTTCCGCTGGCTCAGAGAGACTGCTCCCTGGGGTGAGTGAGTGATGGGCCAGGCTCTGGGAGCAGAGGGGTTGACAGCAGGAGGGTGCTGAGGTGAGAAACTGCAGAGAGATCCCAGCCATACCTCCAGCCCACTCACCAAGGCAGCCTCACCAAAGACACAGGACTTTCTACACAGATGTTGACGTACACAGAAGCAGCATAAGAAGCCCATCACATGGCCTGCAGCAAGCAAGCTGCAATATCCACTGCAGCACAAGATGAAGGACAACACTTAGCTTTGTAGCCACCACTCCTGGCTGGGCACACAGACAAGGACACATTTCACCAAACAGACATAGCTGCACTCGTGTACACAGTTACACATATATAAACGTAGCCATAACCATACGTGTGGACAACTCCCCAAAATCTGCATATATATATATATATATATATATATATATATATATATATATATATATACACATACAACTGCACATAGAGACTTGGCCACATAGCCACAGTCATACATACATACGGATACACAGCCATACAAACGTGCCCACCCCAACACAGTTGTAATCATGGACACACAGCTACACTCATAGCTCTATACATGGAGACACAGTAAAACACACAATTTTACACATTAAACACGCAACCATACACACAGGCACACCCAGCTGTCTATATACAATGTCCACATAAATGCTTCCATCTAGCTAGCCTCACATATATAATATGTATATAAATGCAATCATATAAACAGAAGGAACAGCAACATACATGCATAGCCACACAGCCATCCACACACATGTACAGCCATGTCCAACCACAGTCACATCCTGAAGCTCACATGGACACAGCCTCATCCATGGCATACATCCACATGCCCAGGAACGAAGGTGCTGGCAGGCCCAGCGAGGGTGTCACCTGCTGAGACAGTCCCAGCATGAGCACAGGCACTCTGACGCCACAGACACAAAGGCATCTCTGGGCACAAAGAGTCTGTGAGCTGCCTACTCCTGAGACCTGCTATCCAGCAGCAAGGAGACTCGCCCCCTCCCAGGGCTGCTGCAATCCAAGGGTGACTCTCCACTGGGGTGACACAACAGGGAATGAAGGGCCTCCAACGTCCCTCTGATCAGAGTACTCAGTCATGTTCCTTCTCTTTGGGTTTAGGTGCTCCTGCCTAATCCCAGCTACACACAAACACTCCCCAAGCTAGAACAAACAAATGCACAACTCAAATCCAGGTGAAACAAGAAAGTAATTCACTTTATTCTGGGTTCTGGAAGCTCCAATGGGTCTGCAAAAAGTTGGCAGCCCAGGAGGCTGGTGCAGATAACAGTCTCTGGCTCCTTCGGCCCTGGGAGCCAAAAGGGCAGTGAGGAGGTTTAGGCTTGGGGTAGGAGAACTCAGGCCCTGGTACTCCCAGCCCAAGCTGGGCAGGTTAAGGAAAAAGGGGGCTGGAGAGTTTGCTCAGTCCCTTAGCAAATGCACCACAAGAGGGCTGAGGGCTTGTGGCTACTCCTCACCCCTCTCAGGGGTGCTGAGCTCCCGAGTAGTCCCCAGCTTGGCCTCAGGGCTCAGTCGGGGTTCCCCCAAGGGCCCCTCGCCCTCCAAGTCCAGCTCCTCAAAAGACGAGCCACTGGCACCCGATTCACTGTAGCTGTGCTCGCTGCGGTCATCGCCATCATCCCAGCCACGGTTGCTTGCCCCAGGGGATGGTGTGGTGGCTGAGGTCTCCCGGCTGCCAGGGCGCACCTCCAGGCTCACAGAACTTGTATCACTGGTGTCAGCTCCTGTGGCCAGGACAAGGGAGCACTGGTTAGCCAACGACCACATAGTCTCAACTGTACCTCCTTCAGGGTCAGGGCAAGGGCTCTACCACCAGCTCAGGAACTGAGCATGCGTAGTCAGTCCACTCATGAATAATATAGCCACCCTGTCTTAGGAGGCCCATTCCAGCTGCCCTCTGCCCTCTGCTCTGACTGGGGCAGCACTGATAGAGCCAAGGGAGTTTGCAGGGTGGAAGAGAGAGCAGGAGAGAGGAGCAGCTGGCTGCACACTTCTCTCCCTACCCTAAATTAGCTCCCATTCCCTGCACTTTCACAAAGCCACTGACCCCTACCCCCACATCCATTAAGGGCCACTCAGCCCGAGGGTGAGGAGCTGAGGGAAGAACAAAGGAGACCCGAATAGTGTCTTCTCCACCATTCATTTTCAGGCTTGGGAATGGTTTGTCCAGGACATTGCCCGTGAGGCTGGAAGGCTGAAGAAAGGACCAAGAGAACTGCTCTCCAGTCCATGTCCCCACATAGGCCTCCCCAAGGATCAGTGATATTCAGGACATCAGCTGGCTCCTTCCCCTAACCACACTGTACCCCCACGTAAAGGAGGAGCCAAAACAAGAGCATGAAGAAATCCCGAGAAACACTTACCCAGTCAAAATGAAGGAGAGTGCTAGGATGAAGCATTAGTAAGGATTTTCTCCTCATATGCCTGAGTGAACCCAGGGGAACCCTTACCCACCATGTCCCCACTCCAATCACTGATGCTTTTTAATCTGGCCCTTCTACTCCTTGTATATCCTCCAAGTAAGCGGTCCTTTGTAAGCCCTGTCCAGGAGCAACCCTTTGGCCCCGACTGGATCAGAGGCACTGAATGCAGGTGAAAGACAGTAAGGAGGAACAAAGAGCCCAGGCCGACTGTGTGCAGGCCTCCAGATTGGGAGATGGCCAACACGTCATCAAGTAGAGAGGCACAGCTGTCAAAGCTGTTAAACATCAGGGAAGGTGAGGGTGGGCTAGCTCACCCAACTCCTGTCTCCATGGTAATAAGGTCCTGAGCCAGGAGCAGTTGGGGACTCCTCGGTATTCGCACTGGTCTAGAGCTGTCCTTGAGCCTCCAGCTGGGGCCTGGGTAGTGAGGGTGAAGCAATACGAGGGACTGCTCACCAATCTATGCTGCCTTCTAGGCCCTACTGGCAAAGGCGAGGTGAGCCCTGGAAATGTAAGACTGCTGGCCTGGGCTCTCCTTTCTCTGGGCCTTTGGTATGGCTCCCACAGTAGCATGCCAGAAGAGTGCTGAGTTATGGGTGATCCCTTGACCCTGGGCAGGACTCTAGTTCTTCACTTGCTCACATTGATATCAATATCCCAAGGGCTGCAGGTCTGAAAGGCATAAAGGAGGGGGGTAGTTTCTCCCTGACCCCATTACTGTCAAGTTCTATCTACCCACCCACCTAATGGCTCACCCAAGACCCTTGGGTATAGGGACCAGCCTCTTCCCTTCCCACTCCTGGGCTAAGAGTGATCAGAAGACAGAGTCCAGGAGTGCTTCCTCCAGCCCAGGCTCAGAACATCAGATGAAGACAGCTGCTGGGAACAGATGGACACTACTTACAAAAGAACTCTTCAAGGCAGGGCAGTGGTATCCCTACAGCCCGACAAAAGGAGGTCCCTTTGTCGAGCCTGTGTCCCTTGAAAGAGGATCCCAGACAAAGCAAAGGAGCACCTAAATTCCCAGGGCTGTTAGGCAGGGGATGCGAAGCTACCACCTTTACCCAGTTCCTCCCTCTTCCTCTGCCAACAGCCAATGCAAGGAGATCAAATATTCATCGCTTCTGTGGAGCTAAATAATACATCAACGTAATAACAGGCACAAGGCAGCTAATCACCCCCTTTCACCTCCCAGTCCAAGTCAGGGCCCCAGTAGGGAGGCAAAGAGGGACAGGCCAAGCCTTGGGTGGCCAGGCACCCACCATGCATTGCTGTGTAAGTGGCATGCACCTGGAGAGTGGCTGCCCTGGGAGTCAGGACAGCCGCTGTCAGAAGTGGGCAGATCCCACAGCACCCACAGTAGGGAGTAGGCGGGCAGACTGGTGGGGAGGACAGGCCAAGGACCTCAGGGGTGTGGGAGCTGTGGCTGCAGCCAGCTGTATGGAGTGAGTGCCAAGCCGTCCTTTAACACTCCTGGCAGGCAGTGTTTGGGAGGGAAGGGAACTGGGTGGGTGGGCCAAGGAGGCAGGAAGCAGAGTAAGGTTGTAGGAAGGTCAAGGCACTCCTCCTTTCGATTCTGGGGGCTGCCTGGGTTTACTGACCTTGTGCTATGTCCAGTGCCCACAGTAGGGGCACAAAGAGTATCTGCCGGGCACTATCAAGCAGAAGGGAGCAGTACCCCATGGAGGTAATTAAGTGGCAGATGAAGTTAACTATGTTGGACACAAGCCCCAAGGGAGAAGAGACTGCCTCCCAGTACCCTCTCTGCATCAGCCCCTGCCAACACATGTCTCTCTAGAGTGACCTTGGCTGCTGAAGACTGGATGGGCAGAAAGACTCGCAGAGAAGTAAAGGAGAGGGACAGTTCCTTTCCCCACAGCCATTATCACCCCTAGAATTTCTGAGTCCCGTAACAGAATAGCCAAAAGCGGGGGCCCCTAGGATTACCCGGCATGTTGCCAACAGGGTTCCTTGCCCGCTGAGTGTCATACAAGATCATGGCAGGGTGTTGGAACCAGGCGAATGGCTGGGGGGCCTGAGCCTAGGGCATTCTAGCTACCGGCACGGGCTGGCTCTGGTGGCGAGAGCTCTGGAAGGAGCTCACACTGGAGACAGGGGAGCACCTCGCTTCCTTTCTTACCTTCAGACCTCGTTCAGTCTCACTTCCAGATAAGCCCCACCCAGATGCCTTCCACCCAACTGCCTAGGACGTTAAGAATTACTATTGCATCTGAAAGGAATTCAGACAGGGTCTTGTTACCTGGAGAACATGTGGGAACCCACATTTATGTGGACGCACATGTCTGAGAACAGGCAAGTCTGCATGTGGATCCTGATGTAAGGTGTCACCTTCGCTCCTTTGCCAAGTAGAATCTACCTACAAGGCCAGCTCCTTAGACAGAGGAGCCTCCTCAGCTGTGTCCTCAGCTGTACAGAAGAGGGACCCCAGGCAGGCCCACCCTATCCCCACCTCCGGTACCTGTGCCATCCATCAGGGTGTCACTGGCCTCCACAAGCCCCCGACATTTCCGCTCTGTCTCCTTCACCTCCGGCACGTAGAAATCTCCTTGCCGTGCCAGTGGGCACATGAAATGGATCTGGTCTTGCTGGTAGATCTCCAGCCGAGGGTGAGCACACAGCTTCCGTTCCTACCGGTGTTGCAAAATGTGGTGTAAGCACTGCAGGGCTCTGGCCAGCCTGTCCCATGGGAACCCTGGAACTGTCTACAGCCTGTTCCTTCTGGAAGAGCTAGCTGTGCATTCCATCCCCATCTCTTCCAAGTCTCAACCCCTACTGAAGGAGGCACATGAGGAGCCCTCCAAGACAAGCCCCTACACTTCAGGAGCAGCGGTCTAATGACAGAGAGTCCTCAGATCAGCATTCTAAGTCAGATGCTAAAACATCCCAAGAGCCTGGCCCTGCTAATGCTATATGCGTGTCTAGGACTAAGTAGCTGGCCTCATAAAATAGGACCTTGGCCTTAGGCACTCAAGCCAAGATCTGACCTATCTGACTTTTTATGCTAGAACTTTGTGGCCTGATCCCTGTCTCCCCTGGACAATGCTGACTGACACAGAAATACTGGGTGAGGTCAGTGCCCCTAAAGCTGGGGCCTCCAGCCCCTGTCTATAGACATATTACTACAATTACAAACTGCTTTTACCACATTCCCATGGCTAGGTCTGTCAAACTCTGAAACTAATCAAATATGGCTCCTGTACTTCCTTACACCTGAGGCCAGGGTTTCTGCCAAAGGAGGAAGAAGCAGACTCTGAGCTAGAGGGTAGGTAGGACAAGAGGTAGCACTGAATATTATTACCTAATGGGCTAAAGCATCAGCTTCTAGGGCCCCAAGTTCTGACAGGCACTCCATTCCCCTTTGCCTGGACACAGACCACTATTTCTTAGGCCCTAGTGCATCAAAGCAGCAGACATATGCCCGAAGCAGGCAGGAACCACCAGAACAGGGAGCAAGTGTCTCTCGATCTAGAATCTGCCCTCCCTTTCCTGTGATAGGGCACAATTACCCACCAAGACAACTGTGAGGCCCCTGCCCTGTCAATGCTCACCCGCCAACCTTCACAACATGGCTATTTATAGCACCTGCCAGGCTCTCACCGTGAGCTCTAAAATGAGCCTTCCACTTAACAGTAATGAGAGACTTATCGCCTGGTTCAGAGAAGCCACTCCAGGACTCCACTTGTTCGCCTGCCTGGCCAGCCCAAGGGCTGAGGAACCTCCTCCAATTAAAAAGAGCCCATGGAGGGGAAAAAGAAGAGATAAGAAGTCTGAAAGAAGGACCTAGCTAGGACCCTCAGTGCCAGCTAGAGAGAGAGTATATCCAGGAGGCCAGGTGGAGGTAGGTGCCCCAGCCCAGGTTAGTGGCAGCTCACATTCAATCTCCACAAGTAATCCAGGCAAAGCCTTTCCTCCTGAGTATCCATGCACCCAAACACAGAGTGAAACACCCTAGCCCTGATACTTCTAAGATCAGTCAAACAGAGTCATTACTTTGACTAGTTTTGACTTGGACCTTTCATGCCAATCTGGTTGCTCTCCAGGCCTCCTCCACATCCAGTCTCATGTCATCTCTATATCTACCATTTCAGCTTTTTGTTTTGTTCTTGATGGCTGCCTTTGTTTCCTGATATGCTTGCTGAAGGCCCAGTCCTCAGGAGAAGCCTGAGGACAATGCACTGTCAGGGAAGTGACAGATCATAACTGTCAGAAGTAGGAGCTACCAGGCTCCGGGACTCTTCCAAAGCCAGCACCCGAGGACAGGTATCTGCTAAACCTGTGCTCCATTCAACAAACTGGGCCAGGCTGCCAAAGCCATGGGGGCTCCTGAAGGAAGGTCCAGTTCCTTCCTTAGTAGTTAAAAAGTAGTCCCCAGATACAGTCCGAGCATGACATTCACCAACATCATCAGACTCTGAGCATTTGAGAGGTCCAACTGGCAGCATCAGAATCACCAACGGCCATCTCAAGAACAAGAGTAAAGTCTATGTCCATCCAGAGATTACAGATACAATGAAGCTCTTACCCCAGTCTTGACCCTTACCAAACTCAGGCTACCTCCCAACCTTTCTTTCTGGAAGAGTCTGACACTAATAGAGAAGAGGGGGTAGTGCTCTTTCCACCCTCTCTTCTAGGCTGGGCATCAGGGTGGGCAGCACCAGACAGCCACCCTGGGCCACCTGTTCTGCCAGCCCCCTCACTGGCAGGCAGCTCTGTGGCTGCTTTGCGCATCTGCCTCCTCCGGAGAGCCCAGCTCTGAAGTTGCCTGGCTGTGGACAGCCTGTTACCATGGAAACTGCATCCTCCATCCTTGCCATCGCCTTCATCTCAAAGCCATCGGGAGAACAGAGAGAAGGGGGAGACAGGGGATGGAGAGCAAACTGTGGCCTGGCTATAGTTCTCTGTACCCCTACCTCTTCGCAGCCTCCTACACAGGGAGCAAAACACTAACTGCCCAGGCCTGCGTCAGACCTGAATTCAGCAGTGGTTCACCCTTTGCTATCTAACAGGCCCTGGCCCTCCCTACTGGAGGAAAGTATAAAGCTAATTAAAATCCCATAGCTTGCTCAACCCCAAATCATTATAACACATACTGGGTCCTGTCAAAATTCAGACTCAGGAGCAGGAAAGGAGGGGCAGAAGAAGGCAAAGGGGTAAAACTTCTACCTTAGCCCTCAGGCAAGGAAGGGGCCTACAGCAGTCCCTGTCGTCCTTCCTGGGAGACCACTCTCCCCTCCATGCTCTGCTCACCAAGCAGGGATGAGTCTAATGGGATCTGAGGATAAAAGAGCAAGGGGGCAGAACCAGCACATGCCCTGTCCCTGAGGGATCAGGCAGGAAGAATAAACCTTTTCCTTACTAGACAGGTGCAGCCTCCAGGGAAAAAGAGGGTAACCATGGGCTGGCTTCTGGGTCCCCAATACCCAGCAGGAGTTGCTGCCCAAACAGCATGTTGATGAGCCAGAAAATATTGGAAAATCATTGGAGGAAGGTGAGGCCAGCTGCCTCTCCCTCAGCTAGCCCCAGGGAGCCCTTGGAGAGCAGACTGCCAATGGCCAAGGACACCAGCTCAATGCCACAAGAGCCTAGTACTGCTGGGAAAGGGAGCCCAGATAGGCCTGAAGTCCTGATCAGCCCTGGAATACCACAGCCCAAGAAACTAAAAGTAGGTGGAAGTAAGGCCAAGACAGAGAGATCTTTCCTGGCCATTAGACTAGTGGTCATCTGACAAACTCCAACCCTAGGGCAGCTCATTCACACACACACACACACACACACACACAGAGAGAGAGAGAGAGAGAGAGAGAGACAGAGAGAGACAGAGAGAGACAGAGAGAGAGAGAGAGAGACAGAGAGAGAGAGACACCATCAGGTCCTCTTGAAGGGGGAAGAGACACAGACCTCCACAGTGTATGCCACCTAACAGGAGAAGTCAGGCAGCCATGCCAAGGTTTTAGCAGGAACTGCTAGAAACCGGATTCAGGAATGCCAGTCCCTTAGACACACCTCCAGGCCTGCCAGAATCGGAAATAAGAGAGAGAGATTTCAGCATATCCCGCACTATTACTCTACCCTCTACTATCATGGACTACCTACCCCAAAGTACTGGGAGCACCTCACCACCTTACACAAGGCTACCATCTTGAGGGTATCTCAGCCACCTTGGTAATTTACTCTTCACCTCAGGCTAAGCCTATCTCTTGGATAGAAGCAAGTGTCTGCCCATACTACCCAGGGTTCCCACAAGGAGCTGGGCTGGTACGATGGGCTAAGGTTTCCTCTCAGGACACACAAGTACATCTTTCTGAATTCAGGGATAAGGGAGGTAAGAGAGAGGATCTGAATATTTTGTTTTGCTCTCAGAACATCGGCCTGTGTATTGACTTCAGCTAGCAGTGTGGAAGGGCAAGAAACAGAAACAGTGAGGTCAGGCTAGAAACTCAAGGGGAATCCCACCTCCAGGCTGCTAAAGGACTAGATCTACTTAGAGTTAGGTGGCAAATGCCCCAAATGAAGAAGCCGTGGGTGCAGGTCAAGGCCTGGGTCACACATCTCTTACCTAAGCTCCAGGCCCATAAAGAAGTGAGTTCTGCCTGATGCATCCTTCTTACCTCTTTGTTCACCCTTTGCTGCCCAGTCTCACTCCCGCTCTGTACCAGGCTGGACAGACAGGCAGTCACACAGCCAGCCAGCAGCTGCTGCACCCCACCCGAGGTAGAAGCTTCTCCTCACTGTGGGAAGTGAGGCATGCTCATTTTTAATTACAAGGACATCGATAGGCTCCCGCCTGCACACAGAGGTCCTCACAAGTGGGGGCTCAGACCCTGGAGGTCCCTCAGGCAGCCGGTCTGCACTGCATGTGCAAAGTGCTTGGGGGAGGCACAGCAGGGAGGCCGCAGCTAGAATACAGCACATTATTATTATTCTGCCCAGGAACCTCCATCAACTTCTCTCTCCCCTCTCCCTTACCCCCTCCCCCAATCTCCACCAGACTTCACAGTAGCTCCTGGCCCAGAACCTGAACCTGTGTCAAGTCCTGGGGAACCCCGATGAGAGCAGAGAAAGCCAACTGAAGGGTTAGAGTACCTTCTTCCCTTCCCTCCCTGCCCCTCCTCACTCTACCCTACCTCTACCCAAAGCCTTGAAAAGTATAAGCAAAGAAGCCAGTCAGGGAGGAAGCATCAGAAGTGGTACGGACAGTCCCACACAAGGATCTAGAATCTGAGCCTAAGCTACTGACAAGTAGGTGGTTTTTCTCTGGGCCTCAGTGTCTCCAATTATAAAATCAAAGAAGAATAGATAATTTCAAGAGAAGTGAGGAACTAGGAAAAACAAAAGCACTATTGTTTGCAGACAAGGCATTGCATATGTGGAAAACCACAAAGAACGGATGATGGACAGGCCTACCATAAACATCAGTAAACACCACGTTCACTCAAGGACAGCCCACTTCTTTGTGTGCCAGTCAACAAATTAGAAAAACACAACAGAAGCAAAAAGTCAAGACCTTCTTAGAATCAGGCTTAGCCCAGGGCCAGCCTGGGAGCCCCCAAATGGCAGGGATGACAAAGGAGCAAGGCAGGCAGGCCAGACCTGGGAAGGAGCCTGGGGAAGACTGCAGGGGGGGAAGTGTGAAGGAGTGAGGAGGGAAGGTGGGGTGCTGTGCCTGGCACCCCAGCCTGCTGTGCCTACTGCCGCTGTTGACTGAAGACTTTTCATTTTCACCTCAGAGCCGGCAGCTCGCCACACAATTTACACTTCTGCTCATCTCCCTGGTGCTACCCAGGCCCTAGCTTCCTAGGTGGCTCATGGAGGGGGTGCTCAGCAGCAGTCAGGTATCAGGATGTGCTGGGGACTGAGGAGCAGAGAAATGATGATTCCCTGGAAGCAGGTACATGGGACATAGGTCCTCATACATTCTGGTCCCTGGACAGACAGGGAAGCCTTGGGCTTGCAGCCATGTCTAGCCTTTCCTTTCTCCAGGGCATAGATGGACAATATGAAACTCTAGT
Organism: Peromyscus nudipes; assembly: GCA_902168325.1. Lineage (NCBI taxonomy): Eukaryota > Metazoa > Chordata > Mammalia > Rodentia > Cricetidae > Peromyscus > Peromyscus nudipes. The sequence continues at coordinate 10,873 of CABHPH010141824.1, read as the reverse complement.
TCAGCCCTGCTCTAGGGTCCTTATGGAAAGGGAGCAGAGGGCTAGGGAGCTTGGAAGTGAGTAGTAGCCCATAGGCATTCAGCCAGAGCTCTGAGTGGGCCAGCTACAGGATGCCATGGCTCTACCTTCCAAACTGGATGTTCCTGATGATACCCTCCTACCAGAGCTTACACAATCTACCCATTCTCAAAGATTCAGCCACTCTGCAGTGTCTATGCAGTCAAGGACCCTGAGCCCTGCCGGGCTTGTGAGCTGGTAAAAATGTTGCTGACTGATTATTCAGGAGCAGGAAGGCTGCCCAGTGCAGATGGAGTCATGAAGCCAAGCACCTGAAAGTAAGATAGAGAGAAAATGGAGGAGGGGGGGGAAGGTAGCCCTGAATTTCCCAGTTCCAACTGGCACTCGGACCTCTTCTCCACCTCTCAGGGACGTCCTTTCTACCCGCTTTATTAGACATGTAGCCTCTTATCTGAGGGTGTCATCAAAGGGAACACTCAATCTGTTCTATGAAAAAGTTCCCTTCTCAGAATCCTTTCTACTCCCTAGTCCCAAACCCAAGCTTTCTGGAGTTCTCTCTTCCTTGGTAAGTCCCGCCTGCCTAGGAAAGGTATTCTCTCTGAACTGTTGATGGTTCAACCAAACAGCACCATTCAGACAGCCTCAGCCCCTAGGGTCCTACAGAGATGCCAAGCTTACAATCCTCAAGCTGGTATTTTGAGAGTGGTGGCTCCCATGCCACCCCAGCAAAGGCTGGCTTTGTGCTTTCAGTCCTAGGGGAGGGAGAAAGAAGAGGTGAATCCAGAGAGCCTCAAGGAGAAAGGTCTAGTACCCCATGGGTCTCCATAGACCTCCATCTCCAGAAACAGTTCCCTGAGGAATGCCTTTGCATGTGAGAAGGTCTTCTGTTATAGCTTTGGCTCGGAGCATCTAGGAATAAGCAGTCACTACTACTCTCAGCTGAGTTCTGTTTCTCTTCCCCTGAGTTTGGCTATGGCCTCCGGTTCTTCCTTCTCATCTCCCAGCACTCACATCTCCTGCTCTGAAGCCCGGCCTGGACATGTCACTCAGATGACATACCCCTTGGCATGATGGCAGATACTCAGATACTATCTGTGGCTCCCTGGTATTTGCAGGACCCAGCCAGATCTTTTGACCATAAACTCTGGTACTCCTCCTGGGCCCTCTAGTCTTAGTGGATTCTAATGTCTCTTCTGGACATGCCTTCCCACCTAAATAATACTGCCTGTCCTTACTACTGCCTCAAAACGGCTGCCTGTGCCTCTCCCGGTGAGCCTGTCCTCCCCATCCCACCCCACACTCTCAGACATGGCTAAGCTCTCAATGAGGTAATGGGAAAGACTCTAGAGTCTAGGGACTTGTCACCTAATCCTATGTCCTGGACTACAAGTGCCTTCCTCTCCATGCTGGAGCAGCCCAATTAGCAGGCTGTAACTCTGCCATGTAACCTGCTCTAGAGACCCAGTGACAGAAGCCTAGGAATGGAGCAGCCTCAACCTCACCAGGGGTGAGGACATCAGGCCCAATAAGGTGCCTGGAGCAGCTGCTTCCTGTGCCCAGAGCAGCTGCAAGGCCACCATTAATGAGTGCCTGCTGGGAAAATGGGAAGACAGACCAGCAGCCTCAGGCTCCAACACTAACAACCAGTGCTGGGGACTGAGTGTCAAGCTGGTGCATGTTGCTGTCATCTCAGGCCCACCATGGCACCATTCCAAGTACAGCCCAAATTCACAAGTCTTCTGCCTCTTGGTTCCACCTCCACTTGCGCCTGGCTTCATCCACTACTTCATCCCTTGACCTTAGGTAACCTCCCCTTCTCTAGGCTTTTGCCATCTATTCAGGCACACTTGCTTTAATTAAGACCCCTGTGATTATCTTCTAACTAATGCTCAGAACAGTGCCATCCAAAGGAAGGTTCAGCAATTAATTGCTGAATAAGAGACTAAGCTGAGATGTCAAGAGGGCCTCCACCTTACCCTTTGAATTTTGGTGCTAGGGAAGGAAATGGCCTGTGTATGCTAAGCACATTCTCCATGTCGAGCCCTACAGTAGCCCAACACTCCTTATTAAAATAAAGAGCTTGGAACTCTATCATGTTAGCTGGGCCAAGATGGTAGCCAAAGAGTGAGAGATGACCAGATCTCAAATTTCCCCTGGGGCTTCCTCATCTGGATTCCCACAGCCAGGGCCTAATAGACCTCCACTAGTGTTCTGGACCCAGCCCCACCCACTAACTCCCTCACAGATGATAAAGCAGGCTGAAAGGACACAAACACAGGGTTCAGAGCCTAGTGGGCAGAGCCAAGTTTCTAAACAGGCTGCTATAAGCTTCATCCAGCTCATCGGGCTGACTCACTTCCACAGGCACCTTGCTGTGCCCTGCTCCTTAGATCCTAGCTGGCCAAACTATCACCCACCACTTAAGAGTTCAGTTACCTCCACCCCAGACAGACCTCCAACCTGAAGCTCCTCAAGCCTCCACTGAGTTCCAGTTTCTATTAGAATGATGCTTCTTCAGAAACAAATGCCTCTTCTGAAAGCGACCTGGTGCCCGTCCCTCCTACTTAGACTGCAGCTACACAGCATCCTCAAATCCAGACTAATCATGCATCTGGCAGGAGTGCAGGGGGACCTTCCCAGCGGTTCACCTCAGCTACTACAGAAGTGTGCAAACCAGTTGAGCCTCAGAAGCCCTCTTCCAGACAAAAGGCTAAGACCTCAACTGGGTTAAAGAACCCTTAGGCATAACAATTACAGTTGAAACAAGAAGGGTCCAAGCTGCCAGCCACAGGGTACACCTCAGCATAGCCTTTAGTTCCCTCCCACCCCAGAGCAGTGTGAGAAGTATGACTCTAAGCCCCTGTTAGATCAACCCCAGTCAATACAGCTGTCTCAGGACTTGGCCTTCATGGTCCCCCTCCAAGGAAACCATCTTTTCTGGCAACTCCTCCTATAGCTCTCTTTCCAACACTCTAGTTAAAGAACCATGTCTGATTTCTGGGGGCTGCCTACCACCAGCCACTGTGTGAATAAGACCCTGTTTCCTTAAACTGAATAAGACCCTGTTTTCCTTAAACTTGGGAGAAGATGCTTAAGCAATTTTTTTTTTTTAAAAAACAAGATCCTTCCCCTGGAAACTCCTGGATATAAAAGACCCTAGAAGGGGTTTATGGAAAATATTCTAGACCTTGCTGAAGGGGAGTTAATCATGGGGTAGGGTAGTAAGGTGGCTTAGTCAGTCTAATCCCCTCAATGATCCCGATGATCAACTACTCATGTCCCAGTTATGAGCCACAGCCCATGCTAGGGACCTTTCATACACAATACCATACACAGGATCCCCACTTTCACCATTCAGTCCTGGAGGCCGCATGTGCCCAAAGTATTCCTTGGACACGTAAAAAGACTAGTTCTAACCTGAGGTGAATTTTGGTGGTGGTGGTGGGGGTCTTTGCCCATTGCTCTAGGCTCATACTTGAACATATCTCTTCTGTAGTCTTGTAATTTTAAGAAAGTTCAGTTTCCTCCTGTAGCTGCAAGAAGCCTATCTGGGACTTAAGGAATGGTCTCCTCCTCCCTTGCACTTCACTGAAGCACCATGGCCATGCTGGGATGTCTACATACATAGATGGCCATGTGGTACCCAGGCAGCCCTTATACAGACTGTCCCAGAGTGTTCAGCCTGGAGATTCCTAATAGTATTTTTGAAGGCAGAAATTCCAGCACCTAGCGGTGGCGGCACACATCTTTAACCCTAGCACTGAGGAGGCAGAGGCATGCGAATCTGAGTTGGAAGTCAGCCTGGACTACATAGCAAGTTCCAAGACAGCCAGAGCTGCACAGGGAAACCCTTTCTCAAAAAACAAACAAACAAACAAATAAAACAGAAAGGAAAATTCCAGCTTCTACAGCTGAGTCTGGCACATTGCCAAGCTGAGAAAGGCTGGCCAGAGAGCCAGAGGCTGTCATGCAGATCACAAAGATGGGTTACAGCTATTCCTTCCAGAAACCAGAGGAGCCTGAAAAACACTCCTCTTTGGGCTTCTTGCAGTGACCCCTAGGTCCTTTGCTGTCCCATGAGACCAATGCCCCAGGGGTTAGGCACATCTGCAATTGCCAGGATAGCAGCTGCTTTCCACCTCCCAACTCAAAGCTCTCTGAGACCCATACATCTCCTACTCTCCTCACCCCACCCACATACACTCACCTCAGCCTCTGGGGCAGCAGGTGAGATTGCCAAGACAATCCTCCCTTTATCTGGCAGCAAAACCATCCATCCCTCACAAAAAATGCTGATGGCTGCTGTCATTTCATCTGAGAACATTCACAGCAATCCCAAATCCAGAGAAAAGTGAGAGTAAGAGAGAAGAGAGAGAGTTTTGTGTGTGTGTGTGTGTGTGTGTGTACACAAAGTCAACAGCAGCCAGTTGTTGGGCTGAGAGAGTCACAAGTGCTGGTGTCTCATTAGTAACCTAAGTGACCTGACTCTGTTCTGTCCCCTGTGCTGAGAGGCAAGGGCCACCTCCTGTAGACTGCACTTACGGCCAGCCAGCCTCTTCCTCATCTCCCCTCAACTTAGTTTCCAGGATCCAAAGCCAGGCTAACCACAAGAAAGGGACGGCCCTCAGCCTGCCCCAACCCCCTGGCTTTTTGTCCCTGACAGCACCCCAGGAAAACAGAGCCTAGAACACAGCTGACAGGCTCCCACAGGAGGAGGAAGGGCTTTCATCAAAGAGATGACGTCAAAACCAGCCAACTTGTGAAGCAGTCAGGGGCCGGGAAATTTGGACAAAGGTATCTAAAAATAAACCCCTGGAGCCGGGGAAAAAGCTTTGGTGGCCGAGTCGCTTGCCACCAAACCACACGCCACACACCCTGTTCTGAGGTCTGGAACCCAGGAAGTATCTTCCTGAGGATGCGCCTCCAGATTAGCCGTCAAGACCAAAGACGACACAGATAAAACAAGATGGCAAACACGTACACCAGCCCTCCCTTGAGGTGCCATGCAGAGCAGGCCTAGACATTTGTGTCTCACTTCCTGCCATCAAACCAACCCACTTCCCCACCTCCTGTCCCTGGGCTCAGGGAAGCACCACCTCTCTAGCAGTGCTCCAGGCCACCATCTCCCAGCTCACAAAGGAAAAACTTGCTCTTCTCTCCCCTACCTCTGATGACAGACATCACCGCCACTCAGCCATTCCCACACCTCATGCAGATGTCCAGCAGTTCCACTGTTAGCTCACAGAACCAGTTTTACCCCAAACCAGGAACCTCTTTTAACTCCCACAGTTCAATGGAAAGCAACAATACGCTTTCAACTACCTTCAAAAAGGACACGGGCCGGGCGGTGGTGGCACACGCCTTTAATCCCAGCACTCGGGAGGCAGAGTCAGGCAGATCTCTGTGAGTTCGAGGCCAGCCTGGGCTACAGAGTGAGTTCCAGGATAGGCTCCAAAGCTACACAGAGAAACCTTGTCTTGAAAAACCAAAAAAAAAAAAAAAAAAAAAAAAAAAAAAA
>CABHPH010141823.1:20187-68016 GCA_902168325.1 Peromyscus nudipes | reverse complement strand
TGTTTGGGAGGCATCCAGGCAGTTGGACCGGGTCCTGTGCTCAGTGCATGAATTGGCTGTTTGAAACCTGGGGCTTAGTAGAGACCCTTGGCTCAGCCTGGGAGGAGGGGACTAGACCTGCCTGGACTGAGTCCACCAGGTTGATCTCAATCCTCGGGGGAGTCTTTGTCCTGGAGGAGATGGAAATGGGGGGTGGACCGGGGAGAGGGGGGCGGGGTGGCAGGAGGGGTAACGGGGTGATCTATGACTGATATGTAAAGTTGAATTATATTGTAAAATAAAATAAAAAAAAAAGGGTAGGGAGTACAGTTCAGTGGTAGAGCATATGCTTAGCATGTCAAAGACTTGCTGATCCTTAGGAACGGCCCCCTCCAAGCCCTCAACAAGAAATTCTTAAGCAAAAAGAGGCTGACAACAGAAAGGGGTCATACCTAAACCCATGTGGGGATGAGGCAGCGAGGAAAGAAACTTGAGCTGCAGATGTTTAAGAGAGAAGTTTAAAAGAAGACAGACTTAGAATTAATGGTTTAAACTCCCAAGCAGCTAATAAAATAGAAAATTAAAGTGGAAAGGAACAAATTCAGTTGGAAAACCATTAATGCCAAACATAGGTTTCAAAGTATATAGGTTCTTTGAAAAAAGAAAAATGTGGGATGTAGCTCAGTAGTAGAACACCTGCCTAGTATGTGCAAGGTCCGGGGTTAAAAACCTGGTACTGCAGAAAAAAGCTAGGGGATGAGAGGGCAGGTGGAAAAGGAGGAAGGGGAGGAAGGGATGAGGGAAAGGAAGAGCAGGGAGGAAGAGGAGGAAGGGATGAGGGAAAAGAAGAGCGGGGAGGAAGAGGAGGAAGGGATGAGGGAAAAGGGAGGAAGGGGAGGAAGGGATGAGGGAAAGGAAGAGCAGGGAGGAAGAGGAGGAAGGGAAGAGGGAAAAAGAAGAGCAGGGAGGAAAGGGAGCCAAGCAAAGTTCCTGGCAAGGCATTCTGGAAATGAAGCTGGGGCTGGGAGACCACTCAGCTGATGAAGAAAATGTCATGTATCTACTTAGAAAACCACTCATGTCAAAGATCCAGGCCATCAAAAGACAGCTGTGGTGACACAAACTTTTAATACCCACAACGGGGAGGCTGAGACAGGCAAACACCTGGAAATTACTAGCCAGTCAGCCTAGCATGATCAGTGAGCAACAGTTCTTGGTAAGAGACTCTGTCTCAAAAACACCAACATGGACAGCTCATAAGGAATGACATATGAGGTTGAACCCTGACCTTTACATGCAAGTGCATTTAAACCATGCACACCTGCATACACACAAATATAGCTGCATACATATGAACATACATACACACATTCCTGCACACTTACTCCCTAAAAAATGGGGAAAAACAATCAATAACAGAAATGAAAGGGAATGCACTACACTGGCAGGCTAAAAAGAGGTTATTACAGTTTTACTCCAGGAAGTCTGATAACAATGAGAAAATGGACAAACTCAAAAGTCAATCGAGGTCATTCTTTTAAAAAGCTTTGCACTTGCTACTCTTACAGAGGACCAGGGTTCAATTTCCAGGGTTTTCATTGGTTGGCTTACAACCATCTGTAACTGCAACCCCAGGTGAGCTAATGCCTTCTTCTGGCCTCTGTGGGCACCCAAACATACATGGCATATACACACATACATCAGTAAGATAAATCTTCAAAACTTAATTTGAAGAGCCAGGCAGTGGTAGCACATGCCTTTAATTCCAGCACTTGGGAGCAAAGGCAGGCTCTGCGAGTTGGAGGCCATCCTAGTCTACAAAGCAAGTTCCAGGACAGATAGGGCTGTTACATAGAGAAATCATGTCTCGAAAAACCCAAAATAAATAAATGAATAAATAAATTTGGAACAAAAAACTAACTGATAATAAGAGGTGTCACTATTAACAGAAAAAAAGCAAAGAGGATGAAGCAGGATGCAAGTCAATGGCCATCTAAGAACTGGCCACTACCTTCCCTTGCAGTGGGTCTCAGGGACTTACTAAATCTTCTGAGTGGTGAATATATCTCCACCCCAAATGGTGTATTCATTTTCTGTGACTGTTCTGTAACCGATCTTATACCTGAGGATGAGGCTTTACTCCTTCATTCCAGTCTCCCTCTCAATGGCATAATCACATACCTTCATAGACTGTTTGATTTAGCCCCTCACCCCCATCTGAAGGATACTGTGAAGAACTTCGCTACCAATTACCTCTACCACTGGTGTTCGAAATCATTCCACAGTAAGTTGTTTTCCCTTCCTTGCTACTCCCCAGAAAAACCAAGTTTCTAGAGATGAGAACTAACTGAATTATAATTCTAATGAACAGTCAGTTTCAGCAAGATGAGACACACGTGAAGATATAATGAATGAGAGAGCTGAAGAAACATCCCTAATCAGTACTGAGAACTAGTGATGAGGATCCATGAACAATGACAAAGCTGAAGCACTGTGGAGACTAAAGTGGAGGACATTTTATGGTTGATGAGCTAATGAGAGTGTATGGTTGGGTACCATCCAGTGGTGGGAAGGAAATGTCACATGATGAAAAGGTCAATGGTTCAGAGGGCAAATAGACTTTGTCAAGTTGAGATTAATTAAAGAAAGGCCATTCTTCACAGACAGGGAAAGCCACAGGCAAATGTTCTTTCAACAGAGCACAGGAATCTGGTGTTGAATGAGTGGCTGAAAGAACAAATGAATGGGAAAGACTGATGGATCAAATGAGGTAAATGACAGCACTCTAAAGTTTGGGAGATGGATGAAAGCCCCCACAAACACAAGCCAGGGGCATTTACGTTTCCTTCTCCAGGCAAGGAGAGGCTCAGGAATATGGGAAGGAGGAAAAACTACAGCCAGATTTGTTTCTGGATGCTCACTGGATACTCTGTGAAGGATGAGTTGGATATCAGGGGAAAAGGGGAGGAGGGGATGAAAAAAATGCATCTGCAAAGCAGGTTCTTGAAACACAACAGGGTCAGATGAGGAGAAAGGCCAGACTCAAGACAAGAACAGGAGTGCAAGTGAGTAGAGGATGATCCAGAAGATCTGGGGCTTCAGATGACAAGTGTGCAGCATAAAGTGTCATGAGGGATGCAGTTAAAACCAATTCCCATTAGCAGAAGAATACAGACGAGTTGGGGATGTGACTTGGTTGGTGGAATGCTTCCCTAGCATGCATTGGGTGCAGTCCCCAGCACTGCATAAAACTGGTTATATTTATGTATGCTGTAATCCCAACACTTGGGAGATGAAGACAGAGGATCAGAAGGTCAAGGTCATCCTCAACTACATATTGAGTTTGAGGCCAAACTGAAATATAGGACCTTATTTCAAGAAAAAACAACCACAAAAGCAAAAGAATAAATAAAGAAAAGGTGGTAATTACACACAATGGAATACTACACAGACTTATAAAAATGGAGGACACTGTAGTTAGTGGCATAAGCTAGGTCCAGGAAGACAAATACTGTGCAATCTCACCTATAGGAAGAATAGTTATCTTTCTGAAGTCAATTTCATAGACACAAAGCAGACAGCTGTCCAAAAGCTATGGGAGGAGAGGCTGCGTATGAGAAAAGGAGAGATTTGATCAAAGGAATGATGATCGAAGTTTCACAGACTGGAGGAATTTGGTTCAGGGAACTACTGCATGGAGTACCTAACAAGTATTTTAGCTTTAAAAATTACCCAGATAATACATTTTTAATGTTCTCACCACAAAACATGGTTAATGAGTGGATGGAAATGCTAATTAAACTGACTGAATCTTTCTACCATGTATCACAGATCAAACCATCACACTGTACTTTACAAATATACCCAATTAGCATTTTCCATTTAAAACAGCTATATCAATCAATAAAGAAAAGGATTCTGGCCGGCTGACCCAATGGTGACTGTCTATGACAGGAAAGACATCAAAAGAAAGAGGACTTTGGCTTGGGGATGCTGGTCAGAAGCTCTGAAATCCCACTAGGAATGTCTAGTGAAGATGTATGGTAGGAAACAGATATCAAGTCCAGGGAGGAGGTGGAAGGTTCACGCATTTGGGCATCACTGGCATTAATGGTAAAGCTGTGGGTAGATCTGATCACTAAAAGAAACTGTGCCAGGGTGATGAGGAAACAAGAATCACACGTTCAGAGTATACAAATCCTATAGAGATAGTGAAAGAGAGGTGCTTTCAGCTGCTCAGATGAAAGGTTTCTAACTTGAGACCCTCCCATTCTACCTTGGAGAAGCAGTCATTGCACTCACTTGTTCCTATCCCTTCACAGCTTTCTAAAGACACAGAAGGCAACCCAGTCTCTCTTACCTCTGAAACCATGTCCTGAGCCTGAACCTTTCATCTCCTTTTCTGAAAGCTTTTCTAAAGTCTGCATTGGAGAATACGCTGTCAATGATAGGTTCTCGACTTGACTAATGCGTATTTCTCTTTTTTCCTCTCCCTTCACCCTCACTCCTTCCTCATTTCCTACTCTTTTTCTTTTTTCTTTTCTTTTCTTTCTTTTTTTTTTGTGGTACTGTGGATGGAACCATGAGGCAAGCAAACCTACTCTACTGCCGAACTACATCCTCAGCTCCCACTGTGTGTTTATCCATGTATGTATCTTTTTGCCTTTCCCATATGTAGAAGGAATGAATGTGAGGCAGCTAAACAGTCAAAAATTTAGTTCAGTATTTGGTAAGAGGGAACACATTTGCTCAACTCACTTGCCTATAGAACCTTAAACTCTAAGATGAATTAATTTACAAGTAATTTATTGTACAAAACTAGCTTCTTAGCAAAATTTAATTAATGTACTCTGATGAAGAAATGGGGAAGCTAAAACAAGCATAGACACAGATAACACAGCAGGAAAGAAACAAAGCTGCATCCGTGCCATCAATACATTCAAACGGCCACAACCTAAAGTGTAAGTATACTCAATTAAGCTAAAAATAACATCTAGTCCATAAGGATCAAGCAATAGAAAATACTTTAAATTGGTGGCTGGATATAAAGGATCTTCTCTGGATTTGTAACAAAAAGAAACTGTCCCCTTCACCCTCCTGAGTGGAGTTTCTGAAGTTAGAAGCATTTAATACCAGACTTGATCAATGTCTGCATTCTCAAGTCAGGAAGAATCTGCAATTATACAAATCCTAAATCAGATGTTTGTTTTCTTAAGACTGATTCTGGCTAATTAGCACCTAACAGATGCAAAAAAATGGCTGCTAGAATTATATCATTATAGCAGCCACAATAAAACAACATGCTAAGGTTTATCAACCCTACAGCTCTCATGTTCTCGCCCAATGCTCCTGAGGAATTTGATCTGTGTCATATTTGGTCTCTATCCTCAGAACAAAGCTGTGTCTCCCTTGGTCTCTAAATGCTTCCCAGCTATCTCTTCTACAGTAGAGTCAATAGAAATGGAAAAGGCATGCAAATTAAAACACATAAATGGACATTTTTATAAACGAAAAAACCCAAAAACTATGCTGGGAAATGATGGTTAAACACATAACCTATCTTCCCCAAAGCAATCTGGCTATTTATTACCAGGAGCCTGCAAATCTTGGGGTCTTATGTGAAATCAGTGAGGGGAGCTGATCAGGTGCAGTGTAGTGATATGATATGGATCAGGTGTGGGGAACTGAGTAGGAACCAGTTAGGGGGGTGATTGAACAAGATGGAAGTAATCTGTCTTATTAACAACAATAAACACTTTGTCTAGTACATTAAAGATGATTTTTACTTTTATTTCTCCTTTTCAAAAATATAGTTAGGTCTTTCACAAACTGAAAAGAAGATGGGTGAGTAGGTGGGACTTTCTAGGCACACAGCACTTGCTGTCTGTGACCAGAAGGTACAGAGGCCTGTGGGTTCCTCAAGGGGCCTGCTGTAAGGCAGAACCTTACAGGGTAAGAGGACTTATATATTCTTATCTAATGAATGACCACTCAGTGTCGCTCAAGGTCAAAATGTCACACAGTAATCAATCAGCTTTGTGTCCGATTTTCATTTCCTTGAGGTATATCATCATGAGACCTGTTCTATTCTTGGCCTTAGGATGTAATATGGGGCTGGAAGTACTCAGGACTTGGAATCAAAAGAGTTATTTTCAAGTCCCTACTACTTTCAAGTGAAGTCCACACACACACTCTCTGTACCTCTGGCCCTATGAAAATCATAGAACTAAAATATCATCCTCATTTACTTCTCAGAGATTCTACATTAAATAAGATTATATGAGGGGCTGGGGAAATGGCTAGGTGGGTCAGTGCTCCATACACAAGCATAAGGACCTAAGCTTGAATCCCAGCTACAGTGGTGAGTACCTATGACCCAGGACTTGATGGCCAACCAGCCTTGCCAAATTGGTGAGGTCTAGGTTCAATGAGATAGCCTGTCTCAAAAAATAAGGGAGAAAATAGAGGCAGACCCCTGATGTTGGCCTGTGGCCTACATAGACATGCCCCCCCCATATGAACACATACATATGAATAACAACACACATGAAAAATACCATAAAAGTAAATACAATTATATCTGTGAAATCATTCTACCCTTCAATGTCACTGATCATTACATTTTAATACAGTCCTAATAAGCATGATTATGTATATACTATTTCTATATTAAATCAACTCTACTTTGAAGGTAAAGACAAAATGAAGGGGCCAGAGAGATGACATGGCTGGTAAAGGTGCTGGCTGCCAAGCCCAATGACCTGAGTTTAACCCCCGGGACCCACATGGTGGAAGAAAGGAAATAGCTCCACAAGCTGTCCTCTGACCTCCACAGGAATGTCACAGTATGCACAACATAATAAATGTAAAAAAGAAACAAGATAATTAAACAATTAATTAATTAAGAAACAAGATGAAAGGAATTTTAGAAATGGTTGTTTTCAGGCTTCTACTGGCAGAGCACCAATAAGAAACTGGGACGGGATAAGGAAAGGCAGCAGGAAAGGAGGAAGAGAGAGGAGGAGGAATAATCGTGGAAAAGCCTCTTCCCCTGCCCCACTGGGCAGCACATCCCACAGTAGGAAATGAGACAAGGCCTGGCATCCAGTGACAATGTGAGAGAGACCCTCTAAGAGAGCATGACCCACCATACAGAAACAGGAGAGACAGCTGTCCACTGTGACCTCCCCATGATTTTCTTGGCAGGCATCTAGAGTTATTGTTATTGGAAAGGGAACTGTGAAAAATGAGGGCTGTGAGTGACCTTTTTTCTTCAGAGCAGCAAGTGGGTTTTACCTGCTTGACACCATGGAAATAAGAGCTTCGGCACACAGTAGAGTGAGCAGGTGTGCTGTGGTCCAAACCACTTTACTCTATTCATTTCAGACACAACTGAATAATTTCAAGACATTCAAGAAATAATTTTAAAAACATAATGCTGAGTGGGCAAAAAGCCTAATGCTTCTTCTGAGCTGTCCTTGGGTCCTCATAGTACCTTTCTCTGTGATTTAGACAAAGACAGGAAAAGCTATCAGAAACCTTCCTTTGTGCCAGCTTCGTTCTGCCTCTTAACAGTATAAACAAAGGCAACATAATTCCTGCTTATTCCTTCACAAAAACTGAGAGAAAATCAGACACTGCTTCTAACCTATGCAATTCTTCATCACTTCACATATTTTAATGATAACATTCTTCATATAGACACATTCGTATTTGACTGAATAAAAACAAAGTACCCGTTTTCCACAGATCTTGTAATTATGAACATGAAAATTTTCTGGAAATAAACTAGACATTTGGCCTTAAAGCCTTAAGTCACAGCATTTATCAGCAGGGTGATTAATCTTTACGAAAAGGCAGGAAAACAAGACAGAGCCACCCACTCTGACATTTTCATTCTTAAAATAAAAAAAAAAAAAAAACCCAAACCCAAGCTAGTTTATGAACTGGAAGCATCATTTATAAAAAGTAGATCGTCCACTGAGAGTAAACTGATTACATGATTAACAAGATGCTTATCTTTCTTGTTTTCTTCGCTGAGAAAAGTGCACTGGCATTAGACAGTTGGCTCAGTTTTACCTAGAAATCTGATAAACTTTGCTCAGGAACTAGCAACCTTTACAACAAGGTACTTCATTTTTTCCTCTGCTGCTTATGTGAAAAACTATAAACAAGAGAGCGAACATTCTCAAACATGACAGCAGCCCACCGATCTGCACATACACTTTTGCCTACATCCAGCAGGCGGAGCGCAAAGCACACACAAGTTCTGGTTAAGCCAGGAAGGAAGGGGCCAGAGGCTAGAGAGCAGGATGTGCGCATGCCCATGCCCGGGCTTAAGCAGTCAGGCAGGGCTTCAATCACAGGGAGAGGAAGAGGGGAGGAACAGGCTGGATTAACAGGAAGAGGTCTTGGTGCAGTCAGGACCAGGGGTGCTGTCAGTAGTGCCTAAAGGTTTAACCCCAACAGGAGCCAAATGGTGAGATTCTTAAAGATTTAGTATTGATGTTTTCTCTCCTAATTGTCTTGCCTGACTTTTGAACAGCTCTGACAGGGTTAAGCAAATCACTTCAACCAGGAGAAAGCTTTGCTCCAGAAAAAAGCAGTGCTACATTAACAGTTCCGGGCAAGGAAGGAAATCATTCCCTGATAGGTCAGGTGAGGGGAATGGGTGTGGAGGGCTGAGGAACTGGAGCGTAGGGGAGCCAAAGAGGCGCTGAGCAAACTGTGTGGCAAAGCACTGGACTTGTCTACTGAATACCAAAGCACTCACCTGTGTTATTTTTTCTATTCCTTGGAAGTTGTGCTGTTCAAAATGTTCTGCTACGTTTAGGAAGGTGTGACGTTCTAAATAGCAGCAATTGCTCAGGACTATCAAAAGCCGCTGCTCCTAAAAGTCAAACAGGCCATTAGAAGTTGACATTGACAGTACTGGTGAATGCAAAAGGTAGCCCTGTTCCCTGATCACACAGTAGGTGGAATGATAGGCATCTGCCCTTTAACATCAGTACCCAATGCCTTGATTTTCTTGGCTGTTTATTTCCTAAAATTGACACACAGAAAAACATAATACAATTCCACCAACTGTTGATTATTATATTTACACCGAAGAGTTAAACAGAGACTTGGGGTACAGCTCAGCAGTGAGTTGTTCTCTGGAACGCTCAAGGCTCTGAGTTCTACATCCAATATCCCCCGAAGAAAAAAGTCAAATGTTTCCTTGAATAGTTTATGTAGACCAAAGACCACACAAATTGATAGTATGAATAAGTACATAAATGTAGGAATTATCAGAAAGTGGTTTATGAATCTTTCACAACTTGAGAACATTTTAATGTCCTATTATCCATATGCAGGCAGGGCTCCTTGTTCCTTCAAGAAGTTTCTGCCTGTGAGGGCCTGGTGGGAATGTTTCCTATATCCAGGAAGAGCTCCTTCCGATGGGGAGTGAGTGTTTCTGAGCACCCCCCCGCCCTCGCCCCAGGAAGACAAGGAACAGGGAAGAGAGCCTCTTGCTGTTACATCTTCAAGGCTTTACCCACCTAAATAATGTCCTACAAAATTACTAGACTGCAATTGCAATGCTATGACTACAATAGGCTTTCTACAGTTCAGAAGAACTATATCTGTACATAAAATTCTAGGAATGGCCCTGCTGCTGCTGTGGTTCACTTCAGGGCAGCCCATGTCTGTGTTCCTGCAGGTGGGAGGCATTCTCTGGAATGGTGACTCATCCAGGCTTTCAGTCAAGACCCTTGACTAAAACTAAGGCAAAGCCACTTTCCAGGAACAGCTCTCACCCACAGCTGGTTACTCTTTCTGTGCAGAATCAGAGTATAGTTAAGTACTCCAGGGGAGAAAATGCAGAAAACACAGGATCATGTTCTTTGAGGCATGTGGACCATGGCATCAACTGAAGTCAATAAAGGCTCTAAAGTCAATAGCCAAGCAAACCTTCTAGTAATTGTACTGAGCTCAGCCAAATGCCCAACATCTTCTCACTTCTTTATTACAATTTCCTATCTTTATTTCCAGCACAATGCTGCCTACTTACCACCAGTTTTGGTCATCAACAGACATAAACACAAGATTGGAGAACTATTACAGTAACCCAGACAACAAAAGGCTGCGGGTGGCCCTGAATTGACTTTTAGATGGGAAATGGAATATGAAAAAGGCCAGAGGAGGTCATACTCTATATGACATTATTTTTCCATAGTGAATACATTGCAGAAACAATACTGGAAAGTAAGCAAGTCGGGCATGGTGAAGCCATATTCCCTCGTCACATCAAGACACATTCCTTCTATAGGGCATG
The DNA here is from genome assembly GCA_902168325.1 of Peromyscus nudipes. NCBI lineage: Eukaryota > Metazoa > Chordata > Mammalia > Rodentia > Cricetidae > Peromyscus > Peromyscus nudipes. The sequence goes on along the minus strand of CABHPH010141823.1, from coordinate 57,719 downwards.
AAGTAAATGACTTTCCAGCAGCCGCTCCCAACATGCTGAAGCCCACAAATGTGTCAACTGGCTGGAACCCATCCGTTACCACTCTTTCACGTAGACTTGAACTTCCATTCCAGCTGACTGAGCCTGCAGATCTTTCCTGCCCTGGTCCCCAGCTGTCCTGACTTGCTTTTCCCCACTACAGCATGTATGAAAAAGAACGACTTCAGTGATCTGAAGACTAACTCTTAGTGAGTATACTTTGTTCATATACATCAGATGAAACACCATATGAAATGAAAGTGGGAAGAACAGAAGAAAGACAACAGTCTAGTTCTTAGCTCGGATGTTAATCTGAAGCTTGTCGGCACCCGGTGGAGAGACACGCATTTGACCGTAACAGTTCAGCTGCCCTGCAGTCCCTGCATATGCAGGAATGGGCCTTATACATTACTTCTCTGGACTGCCAGACAGCACCAGAAATGAACACTCTCGCTCTCTGAGTCCCTGTGGCTGACTGAGTAAGGAGACTCTTCTGATTCTAAATCTAGATCTTTCTCACCAAATCAGCTTTCCTTCTGGTTAGCACAGCCCTGAGAGGATCTCGATCCTCTGAGAAGAGGAGTTAGATCTGATGAGACACCCTCCATTGGGAAGAGCACTGGAGCAAATTTTGGAAACCAATGAGTATCTTAGGAAGTAAATGAGCAGGTAAGATGCTGTGAGGAGCAAAAGTAAGTACAAAACCCTGGGAGATTGCCAAGAGCCTCTTGGGAGGAGGATCAGACGGAGCCACCTTCTCTCCTCTCTATCCCTAAAAAGGGATGGGAGGCTCAGAGCAGCACTCCCTATCAGGGCTGCACACAAACCAGCTGAGAAATGAATGATGGGTGCCACGGTGTGTGCTGGGAGGTAGGAAGGGAACAAAGGTCATCACTGTGAATCAGTTCAGCTGCTTCTAAAAGACCAAGAAAACAAAAGCATAGTTGGCCCAGATGGCTGCTGGGATCTTAGTTTCAAAGGTTTTTTCCCCCAGCCCTACCCCTACTTCCCCACTTCCTTCCTAGATTCACAAGGAAAGCCTGGTTCCAATCCACTTTATGGCTTCCTTAAGCTCTTGCCACTTGTCCTAGTTGATTTTTTTCTTAGCACAGGCTAGAGTTATCTGAGAAGAAGAACCTCAACTGAGAATTGAGTAAATGCCTCTATTAGATTGCCTGTAGGAATCTGGTTTTGACTTTGCCATGTAACCTACATTCAAATAAAACAGGGGACTTGCAGAAATAAGGCTGAGAAAAGTGGAGTTTATCAGGCTCAAGGAGAATGACACAAAGGAAATGCCTTGTCCTCTGCCTCCTCCCAGGCCATCCAGGCAATTCTGCAGCACCGGTGAGCAACCAGGCACTTTTAACACTCAAGACGCAGCGGATGTGTTGGGTCTTACTATGTTTAACTCCAGTTACAGAGTTTTTCAGTGTGAAATACACACAAATCTTTATACAACACAATGTAGTCCTAGAGTGTCCCTGAGCGTCCAAAGAGTCCATCCACATGCGATGATGCTTTCTGTTCAAGTGACTTAGGCTGACTGCCATAGCCATTACTTCTAACATGACATACTTTACTTTCTGTGTTTGGCACTTTACTTACTGAAGTCAAACTGAAGTCTTCATGGATGCTTCCAAACAAATCAGGAGAAGAAACATCAACAGAAAGACTAAATGCAGAAGAGACAAGAGAACAGTCACAATTAAAACTAACTTAAAACTGCAATGACTTCAAATGTTTTGAGAAAAATGGCTGTACAACTTTCTGTACATTTTCTTTGTTTTTCACTATTAATATCACAAGGAAGCACTAAGGACTACCTCTTATCCTGGGCCATATAAAACTTGTATGAAGTACTCCCCATACTCAAGTGACTGTATTAAATTAAAAAACAAATTACCAATGGGAAAATAATGTCAAATAATATTCATATAATTAAAATGTTTTTGACTATCAGAATTTCCAGGGGAAGGTTTAAAGCTCACTTTCACAGTGACCTACTTACAGGTGAGCTAAGAAATTAGTTGATAACTCAAAAGCAATCAAAAACATAAAAAGGTGAAAGGCAAGAGCAGGGTAAGTAACCCACTAACTGATTTATTGATTTAACAGAATCAGAAGAGACACCTTAGCAGAATTTTTCTTTAAACTTGACTGACTTGAATTCATATGGACGTCTAACATGATGAATATCAAATAATACTTCAAAATAGATTAATAAAAAGATACCAACCACAGCTGGGAGGTGGTGGCACATGCCTTCGATCCCAGCGCTCGGGAGGCAGAGGCAGGAGGATCTCTGGGAGTTCAAGGCCAGTCTGGTCTACAGAGCGAGTTCCAGGACAGCCAGGGCTACACAGAGAAACCCTGTCTCAAAAAACCAAACCAAACCAAACTAAACAAACAAAACAACAACAAAAAGAGATACCAATCTGAAGAGTTGAAATATAAACAAATGGTAATTAAAACAGCACTAATTAATATATTTGAATGATTAGAAGATAAAGTTCAGAAATGCTGCGCTACCCATTAGAATGCAGCAATGTAGGAAACAGAAATTTTAAAGTAATAAGAAAAGACTGATTTAACTAGATCACAGATCTGGCTGTAAATAGTAACACAATGTTCTGGTGAGATAATGAACCAAATACATGCAATCAAGTCAAAGAAGACCTACAAGCAATAAAAATGTGGGACTGGGGAGATGACCGTGGGTACAGTGCTTGCCCCTCAATGTGATCTCTAGAATCCATGTAAATACCAGGTGGATATGATAGCTCACCTGTATTCTCAGTATTTGTGAGGTGGAAATGGACCAGCTAGACAAGCTGAGTCAGTGAGCTCTGGGTCCAAATGAATGACCCAGCCTATATGTATGGCAGAGATATATTTAAGAAAAACAATCATCATCTACTTCTGGCCACCAAGTGCCCCCCCAACCCCCCCACACAAACATGCATACACTTGCAGGTAAAAACACCGGGTATGTGCACATATACACAAATTTTAAAAAAAGTATTTGGTCACTGGAGATGACAGTTATATATACTGAAAAGCAAAAGTTAATGCTAGGTACAGTGGTTTGAAAGGAATGGCCACCATAGACTCATGTGTTTGAATGCTCATAGGGAAGGACACTATTAGGAGGTGTAGCTTTGTTGGAGTAAGTGTGGCCTTGCTGGAGGAAGTGTGCCACTGTGGCGGCAGGCTTTGAGGTCTCATATGTGCTCAAGCTACACCCAGTACACAGTCTCTCCTTCTGCTGCCTTTGGAGCAAGTTGTAGAACCCTCAGCTGCTTCTCCAGCACCACATCTGCCTGCACACCGCCATTTTGTATCATGAAGATAATGGACTGAATCTCTGAAACTGTAAGCCACCTCAATTAAATGCTTTCCTTGATAAGTGTTGCCATGGTCATGGTGTCTTTTCACAGCAATAGAAACCCTAACTGAAACACAAGTGAACGGAAAAATTCTCAAATTGTCAATTAGATTCAAACACTTATTTTGATACTATCCGTATGAAACAGGAACCTTAGGTGCATAGGAGTTTCACATGCCAAGTGTCATCCAGAAAGACTGCCACATGCTAAGTGTCAGCCGGAAAACTGCATGTTAGAAAAATAAGGACAACAGCACTATGTGCTGCTCCATGTGACAGTGTTAGGAGAGAACTACTAGTGTCCGTCAAGAGTCAGGGCTGGGCATGGTCTAAAGAAGGCTGAAGACTGCAGAGAGTGAGAGCCGCCCAAGCATATAATCAGTTCATGCCAACCTAGATTACATGTGAGACCCCACCTCAGTACGGAATGTACGTCTTACATTATATTACTTTTAAATGCATCAGTGAGATTAACTACATTTTTACTTACTGAGTAGTATCTATGTCTGCATCAGGCTTGGTGCTCAGTTGTTCCAGACAGTATATAAAAACCTGGATTAAAAATAGCAAGTTTCAGGTATCAATCTATTGGAATATTAAAACAATTTTATATAAATTAAAGCTGAACTGTCTGGCCCATAAAAAATAAGGTGGGGAGAGAGGTGTATAATAATGTAGGTATGTAGGGGTGTGTGTGTGTGTGTGTGTGTGTGTGTGTGTATGTGTGTGTGTCTGTGTGTGTGTGTGTGTGTGTGTGTGTACATGTGAACTAAGAAGTAGAAATATACATACCCCATCAATGTCTACATAAGTGACAGAATATTAAAAGCACCTTGTCCGAGTCAATTGTTATGTTCTTGAATACATTTTAGGAGAAAGACTCTTTTTCTTTTCCTTATTTATTCACAAACATGCTCAACTTCATTTATATACCTATGAAGCATTGGACCCAATCAAACAACTTTATAACTCTAGATGAATTATAAGCAACCAATTTTCATTTAATTTACTCTGCTATCTAAAGGAAATGAATACAAAGTACCATGAAAATAGACAGAACACAATATAAATGAAATACACAGGTATTGCTAAAACAAACAAGAACTAATCCTACATTAAGCTTCATCGGTATAGCCGATTTACTCTAAATGCTTATGTACACAGATGAGATTTTAAAAGAACCCTTATTTAATAATGATATGAACATTATCAACGGTGAATGACAAATCAGTTCATGGCTTCAGAGTCTATACCACTGCTTTTAGTTACCTGCATGATATTGATGCTTAGTTGGCAAACCTCCTCCTGCGTTTTAGGCTGTTGAAATACCTATGAGAAAGAATTTAGATAAAAAAGTTTTAAATTTGCTAAGAAAACAAAACATTTTGCTTGAAAAGCTAGATATAAAAGCGGAAACACTGAAACCCCCCGGGTGTCATCAACCTTACTCTGAGGGCTAGCTTTAAGTGGCTTCCTACCTATGGAAGTTCTGATCACAACTGGCTGACATACCCAAGTCAGTCATTACTCAGTCCACAAGAACCCTGCTCTGCTCAAAGCTGCTGGACTCACTTTTAACTGCTCAGCCCACCCTGGAACCAACCGGAACTCAACACATTTATGTAGGTAACTAAATGAGTGCATCTAGGAAGACAGAACAGCTCTTGGACATCAATGACTACTGTTTACTCTGATTCCCAGGCAGGGAATTTCTTTTCTTTTCTTTTTGTTTTTACATCCCAACCACAGTTTCCCCTCCATCCTCCCCTCCCAGTCCCTTCCTACCAGGCACAGATTTCTTAAGACTGGCTAAAGCAGGTAGAACAGAACAGAAACTCACACTGGCTTCTCCAGGCTTACAATCGACAACGCCCTTCAGTGACTGTAGGGAGTGCACGATGCTCTGTTCAAACTGACATGGCTGAAAGAAAGAAAACCTCCTTAAATACAGATGCCACACCAGCTATGAAGATGTATTTATGGAGCTGAATACGACTGAAAGCTCAAGTCCCCAGAGTTACAGAAAAGAACAAAGACACGATTTGACCAGAGTCTCCACTCACTGAGGCTAAGATTGGCATGTTTTAAAAGGGATACATTTTCAGACTAAGGCTTTTCTAATTCATCTAGAACTGAGTAAATATTTTCATCAAAATTCTCTTTTCATGGGAAACTGACAAGGAGCAAATGCAAGGCATTCATACTTGAGGATTATATTGCATGCATATTATGCATGAGCTCAATTTTCTAGGTGGGCCGTCTCTTATATTGTTCAGTCAAACCTAGTGTTATCAAACCAGATAACAACTATCTGGAGGTACTAGATCCTTGAAGTCAAATATGTCATTGTACTCATTTTCTACACAGACTAAGTCAAAAACTGAAACTTGTAGCCCACCTTTCATCCCAGCACTCGGGAGGCAGAGGCAGGCAGGTCTCTGAGTTCGAGGCCAGCCTGGTCTACAAAGTAAGTTCTAGGACAGCCAGGGCAACACAGAGAAACCCTGTCTCAAAACAAACAAACAAACAAACAAACAAACAAATAAATAAAACAAACAAAAAACAAAGAGAAAAAAGAAAAGAAAAACACTTGCAAATATGTTTAAGCAAGGGACTCTAAGAAAAGTGGGAACAGATCTCAATATCCTAGTGCCTGTGTTCTGTGTTCACATGAGTGGATCTGATCGACAGAATTCTCAGTACATGATTTTCCAAGCTGAGAGATACCAACATGACAGTCACAGGTTTTGTTTTGTTTTGATAGACTGTAAATTAAATAATAAGAAGCATCATGGAGAAAACACTGGTGCTCACAGAAGAATAATGCCGGAGGGGCTTCTCTAGACAGGATGGCCAAAGTCCCCGAGAACAGGGAAAGAGAGGTATGAAGATATCATGGCCCAGAAGGGGACAGCAAACCACAAGGACTGAGGGCCACAGGAAGGACAGTGGATTGCCAGCACTGAACACCAGTGCAGAGGTGGGTTTAGGACCTAAGATATGCATGGGCTCTGAGCAAGACCAAGACAGACTAACAATGAATGGCCCATTCTGGACAGGACATCTGCAGTAAGAACCAGAGCCACCAGTTTTTAGAAGAAGTTTGGGAAAAAGCAGGAGAAAAATCCATATATATCAAAACCAAAACTAAACCAGTTTACTTTACTAAAATAGGGCCTTGGTATTAGTGTCACTACATTTTGATGCACTTTGAAACCACTGGGGGCACCATGAAGAGTGAGTTAAAGTAGAAGTGGGAAAGGAAGACTCAGCTGAACCACAGATGCACAAAAAGCATCAGGAGTCACATTGTTCATTACTGCCCAGCATGTGGGAAGCCTGGGGTTTGATCCCAAAGATTATAAAACAAAGAAAGAACAAACAGTCAGATGAAGACCTGCTTATTTAACCTACATTCCACAGTAGGCACAGCAATCTATGATGTTTAACAAAATAGCAAGCACAATACTGAGAATAAAAACTGAATGTCACCTGTGGGCAGTGAGATGCTAGTGTTTAAGCATGCTCACTTAGACATCCTGTATTAGGATTTGAACTAAATTTTCTAAATCTTTACACCTATATTAATACCATGAATGGACACGAAATACTAGACAGTTTAGAGAGCAGCTTCAGTCAAGGCAGAAGTAAACAGTAGTCTAAACAACTGCTCTTCCTAGTCTAGAAACTCCCCTCTCTGTTGTCAGTGAGTGACCCACCTGTAAGAAGTCGGCAAAACTGCTCTAGTTCTAAAATAATTCTCTAAGTTAGAAAGAAAGGGAGGGAGGGAGGGAGGGAGGGAGGGAGGAAGGAAGGAAGGAAGGAAGGAAGGAAGGCAGGCAGGCAGGCAGGCAGAATGTGTTTTTGACAAAACAGCACTTTCCACTGAGTTGTTGAGGAACCTTGTTAAGGTTCTAGCTAAAGACACATTCCAGATGCAAGAGCAGCCATGACCTCAAAGGCTCAGCGCTCACTTCCATAACACATAAGGGATCCTTCCTAATCCCAGGCACAGCAAAGGGAAGAACAGTCTCCTCTCAGGGGTTAGGTAAAGATCAAGGTAATGTAAATTATTCTGTCCCCTTCAAAGGTTCAGTGTGCAAATGCACAATGGGTTGAACTGCTCAGAGCTCCTGCTCCATCTTGACCCTCCTTTCCTCTTGAGAAAGCTCTGTGCTCAGCAGCTACAAAATTCATCAACATCATCAAGCCCACCACGCTGCCTTGTTCACCTGCATCTGACTAGAGGATGCTTTGGCTGACTCCAGAGGCACCATTTTAGTTGTTTGTTCACGTGACCCATAGGGTTTGTTCTTTTTAACCCTGTGTGTACTCATGTGGCTTTTGTGTGTGTATGTGTGTGTATGCTGTGGGGTCAAACACAAAATTAATTATCTTATGATTATTACTGCACTACGGAAATCCAGTTTTAAAAACAGACTATAGCCGTGTTCCCTAATAATCAGTCTAGTCATTTTTCCAGGGTCCCTTTACAATGGCCAGGCTACCCAGCACAGCTCTACTCTATGGAGCAGGCCATAGGAGGCTGTTCATGCTGACTTACAGGCCAGGAAGGCTCTAAAGCCAGCACCTGTTTTGTGCTAGAGGACTGGGTATTGGTCAGTATTTGTTTTTTAATGAAACAAGGACTTTAACTTTCTCAAACTGAACATACAGCTTTCTTTTTCCTTTGTACAAAACTAATTTCAGACAGAGATCAAGCACGGGCATTAAGGTGACTTTATGTCTAACTTCCTAGACCTATTTCTTTTTTCTCTCTCTCTTTTTTTTTGCTTATATATATATATATATTAATTTTATAATTAATTTAATTTTACTTATCAGCCACGGATTCCCCTGTCCTCCTTTCCCCCCCCCCCTCAATCCACCCCCCATTCCCACCTCCTCCAAGGCAAGGACTCCCCTGGGGATTCAGCTCAGCCTGGTAGATTCAGTTGAGGCAGGTCCAGTCCCCTCCTCCCTTCACCTAGGCTGAGCAAAGTGTCCCAGCATAGGTCCTAGGTTCCAAAAAGCCAGCTCATGCACTAAGGACAGGTCCCGGTCCCACTGCCTGGGGGCCTCCTAAATAGTTCAAACTAATCAACTGTCTCACTTATCCAAAGGGGCTGATCCAGTTCCATGGGGGCTCCTCAGCTATTGGCTCATAGTTCATGTGTTTCCACTAGTTTGGCTATTTGTTCCTGTGCTTTTTCCAATCATGGTCTCAATGTCTCTTGCTCATATAATCCCTCCTCTCTCTCACCAATTGGACTACTGGAGCTCCACCTGGGGCTTGGCTGTGGATCTCTGCATCTGCTTCCATCAGTCACTGGATGAGAGTTCTACCATGACAGTTAGGGTGTTCGGCCATCCGATCACCAGAGTCGGTCAGTTCAGGCTTTCTCTCAACCATCGCCAGTAGTCTATTGTGGAGGTATCTTTGTGGATTTCTGGGGACCTCTCTAGCACTTTGCTTCTTCCTATTCCCATGGGGTCTTCATTTATCATGGTATCGCTTTCCTTGTTCTCCCTTTCTGTTCTTGATCCAGCTGGGATCTCCCGTTCCCCTAAGCTCTCTTTCCCCCACCCTTGCCCTCCATTACCTCCCCCCACTCACGTCCAGTTTGCTCATGTAGATCTCATCCATTTCTCTGTCATTGGGCAATCCCTGTGTCTTTCTTAGGGTCCTCTTTACTGGGTAGCCTCCCTGGAGTTGTGAGTAGCAGTCTGGTCATCCTTTGCTTTACATCTAGTATCCACCTATGAGTGAGTACATACCATGTTTGTCTTTTTGAGTCTGGGTTACCTCACTCAGGATGATTTTTTCTAGATCCATCCATTTGCCTGCAAACCTCATGATGTCATTTATTTCTCTGCTGAGTAGTATTCCATTGTGTATATGTACCACATTTTATTTATCCATTCTTCAGTTGAAGGGCATCTAGGTTGTTTCCAGGTTCTGGCTATTACAAACAATGCTGCTATGAACATAGCTGAGCATGTGCCCTTGTGGTATGATTGAACATTCCTTGGGTATATGCCCAAGAGTGGTATAGCTGGGTCTTGGGGGAAATTGATTCCCAAATTTCTAAGAAAGCACCATATTGATTTCCAAATGGCTGTACAAGTTTGCATTCCCACCAACAGTGTAGGAGTGTTCCCCTTGCTCCACATCCTCTCCAACATAAGCTGTCTTCAGTGTTTTTGATCTTAGCCATTCTGATGGGTGTAAGGTGGTATCTCAGAGTCCTTTTGATTTGCATTTCCCTGCTGATTAGGGATGTTGACTTTATGTCTAACTTCCTACACCTATTTCATCATTGGCTGATATCCCAGTAATTTTCTTTAACCATAATCTTTAAGCTCTCTATGATTATTAGATAGTTGCCTGGAAGAAATTTTAAGATATAGTAAGGAATAACACAAACAAGTAATTAGCATGGTGGCCTCAGTTATTACAAGCATTAACTTAACAAATAAAATCCTTTGTCCAAAACAAGATTTTAAGATTATGTTACGATTTCTAGAAGCTAGTTAGAGTTATAATGTAAAATGAGTATGATCCTTATTAATATAAAAGCATTTATTTTGTATATAACAAATACTAATGACTAACAATAAAAAAATAATTTAAACTTACTAGGGAAGTCAGTCCTTCATTATCAACAATCCAATCTTCTTTTTCAGCCAATCTCTTTATTTCTACATGGAAAACAAGGACACAAATACTTTCTATTATAATTATCTCACTGAACTTCAACAGAGACAAAAACACCCATGGGTTGTGGCTTTTAATTATTTTACATAAGTTTGTGAAAAAAGATATACAATGTAGTATTGATAGATTTGAAGACTTAGTTATGTATTGTTTACATTTTCTAACAAAATGGTTTTTTGTTTGTTTTTTGAGATAGTTTCTCTGTTTAGGTCCGTCTATCCTGGAACTTGCCCTGTAGATCAGACTGGCCTCGAACTCAGATCCACCTGCCTCTGCCTCCCCAGCACTGGGATTAAAGGCATGGGCCACTACCATGCTCATGCAAATACTTTTGGGTTTTTTGTTAGTTTCTTTTTAACAGCACAGCCTAATTTAGAGCCTTCTAGACTAGGAGCATAGATAGCTCACAACAGTGACTACTCACTCAGTATTCTTCACAAGTGAAAACTAGGCCTGCAGTACTTCTGCTCTGGACTCTGTAGTTTAGCTTCAGTGTGAGTCTCTTTCTCATTCCTGCATGGTGGCTGGCTCTCACTTGAGGAATGACACTTGCCCAAACTTCCAGCAGGGAGGCTTGCTTAGGTGAAGGTGGAGGGGAATGTTTCAACTGGATTCCATTATCTTTTCTTTGATACAATGTATTAACTACCAATTCTACAGTGCAGGGCCCTCCACAATTAAAATCCTGGCAGCAGATGATAATGGCCTATGCTGTTTATAACAACATTCTTGTTTTTCTATTTTTTTAAACACATTTAATATTTCAATGGTCACTTTATAAAAATAACTTGGTGGCCTTTTGGTGGCTCTATATAGAAAATTCTGAAAAGTTTTAAAGTATAAAGAAAAGCATGTATAATTTCTAGTATCCATAGATACACTGCCAATGGTGTTCTGATTTCAAGTGAATTTTAAAATTTACTTAGAAAATATCTACATGTTTTTAAACAGGGTCCATATTTTACATAAACTTTTCTATCCAGCAGTTTCTATTTAAAATTCGTTATAAATATGTTCTTAAATTCTTAGTTTCAAGTACATCCACCTTAACTTCTTAGTGTCTTAAATCTCAACTAAATTATTTTTAAAACATACTTAAAAAAAAAGAAAAAGTTCTATTCTACAGTAGAAATGAATAAATACACTGAAATTTCCCTAACACTAGTTTTCTCTTATTTTCAAGGCTTTGGAAGCCAACCCAGGTAAACTTGTTGAGTAGTAGTTATTAATTTTCCTAACATACCTTCTGCTGTATGTTGTAATGTCACCATTATACAACGTATACGGAGGTCCAAAATTAGGTCCTGGATAATCTGTAACATGTCATTGGGAATTTCCAGGGCAGTCAGTGATTCATAAGTCAGCCTGGCAAACAAATAAAACACAACACAAGTGAGTAAATAGGGCCCCAAGCAATCCCTGCCACTGCTTGGACGATCCTGTAATTACACCGTACAGAGTTTATAAGCAACAGCATTAGGTTGAAGGTTGAAAGTGGAGAGCACAGCGGGGACTGTACAGGGTCCCAGCAATAGATGGGTGCACATACAGTATGACACTCTCATCCAGCACAAACACCAGGAATGTTTAATAGCAGCTTGGTTAGATTATAAGTGAGAAATAGGAGAAGCAGCACGACAGAGAGAAAGAAAGTGAATTCTTCATTGACAGGTAAAGCAACACATCCTACCCTGGGGTACTGACCATCTTCAAAAAGCACCAATGCAAACAGATATATGTAAACCCGCCAAGCCCGTTCATTGAGCATGACTCCCACGGGTCCACACTTACCTTATGGTCTGGATAACATGTGCAAGCCACTGCCCTGAGAGCTCTGCCTGCACCTCCCAGCCTCCGTATTGCCTTCCATCACCCTCTCTGAGGCTGAGTGGGAGCAAGGCTCCCCGGATCAGCTTCACCAGGGAGTACATTACTTCCTGAATCATTTTCTAGAAAATGAAAGGCAAAACTGCATTATGATAATTTGGTAAAGACTATGCTGAATGATAAAATGTATCTTGCCTATAAAATCTTCAGTAATGCTGGAAGAGAAAACCCAGTGCTCTGAAAAGTTGACATTCTCATTCCTCACTTACCTTGAAATCATTTTGTCTCTGCCTTACATTCTTTGATCTTTCGATCTGGCCTGACTTCTCAGCAGTCTTAGAAATTGAAAAACAAACAAATATTAGCTCTCTTTTAGAAATAACTTAGAAAAGTTAAGAAATGCTTTAACATCTATACATGAAGACATAAAACTTAACCTGATTAAATGAAATGCTAAGACATAACCAGAAAAACCTTCCTTATTCTAAAAGAAGTTAGCTTGCCTCTTTCTAAGTTCTAGTCTAAATCTATGTACAAAACCAATAATCAAGTTGAAACTACAAATTTTGTAGGTGAATTGGGTGTGCCATTTTTCATCAACAATCTATACAATTAAACCACAGTGTATGGTGTCCATGATGGTATTCTTCCCATCATGCCTCACTGTCTGGCACAGGAACAAAGGAAGAGTAAACTCTGAATTAATGGAACGCTCCCCAGGACATCTGCTCCATTTCTTCTGTAAATATTTATTATAAACACAAGCACTGTACCTGTCACTTTATTTTTATTTATAAATCACTGTCTTCTTTACAGTGTACCTTAGAGAATACACTCTACCATTCTAGAATTATTTATTTCTGTTTACTCATAAAGCTTATGCTTTTCTTTACTTAATGTGTGGATAGTTTTTATAGTTAAGAGAAATCTGTTCAACAGAAATCCTTCTAGTTTCGTATTAATAAATGTTCTGACAACCAAATATTACTACATAAAATACCCACAAAGGACAAGCTTATGACCTTTTTAGATAAAGAAGCAATAACAAAATTAAACACTGCAAAAACAAACTCTGATACTTCATTAACACAATACAAAATGTAACTGTTAAGTTATGTAAAATTTCAGGTATTGTTGGTTAAGGTTAAAGACATGTCAAAAAACCTTTCAAGTTAAGAATAGGCACATCATAAATCATTACAATATTACCTTGAAGTTAATGTGAGAATATAAGTAATGCTTTATATATGCATATATATTACCCACGCTAGAGACACAGCATGTGGAGCTGGCTTATACATGAACGTAATTGACATGAATTAGTAAAAAGGTTAGACTGTTTTAAGAACAAGTATTCAACATATATACAGCACATACCCTTTAACTTACGTGTCTTAAAACTTCATATTAAGCTGTGAAGCTTTTAACATTTTTCCTTTGTAAAAATATACCTTTGCTTTGAAACTTAAAAATGTAAATTGCAAGTTTACCTCATAATCACTGAAAAAGCTAACTCCTGGGTTCACTGCCTTCTGCCATTCCATATTCTTTGCAAAACAAGATGGTTTATATCTTTGTTTTCAATACAAATGATAAATACCCAAAGTGTAGTAAGCAGGGAAGTGCCAAGATTAGGTGTTCAGTAATGATAAGCAAGCTCTGGATCAGCCTGAATGCTGCAAGGGAGCAGCCATGTGCACAGGTGAGCTGCCACTGCAGCAAGACAGGGATCACACCAAGAATGCTTCCCCCACCCCCCAAACCACAGGGCTCTACTGACCTCATTTCTGCTTTGTCCAGCTCACTAAGTGATACAGAGCAGCCCTATGAACGCTATCATTTGTCAGATCTTAGCTGGGACACATTTTTCTCTTCTATCCTCTCTCACTAATTTTGCCTATAGTTTTAGATATTATCTCCCATATAGGTATCTGTAGCCCAAAACCTCTGAGACTCCAAGATCTCAATTACCTACTATCTCTTGAATAACTCACAGAAACCTCACATGTAGCACAGTAAGAAACAGAAACCTGGCAAGTCTCCTCCAAGACAGACTTTGTGAATGGCACCTTTGTGAATGAAACATGTTTCATTGCTGTATCTGAATGCTTGCCTTCATCTCTCCCCACAATCCACCAGCAAGGCCTGCACACCACCTCTAAATGCAAACTACACCACTACTTTCTCTCCACCTCCACTGACAACAACTCTCCCATCCCTATTCCTCCTGAACACACAGCCCTATGGCTTCTTCGCATGATTCTCTCCAAAAGGCAGCTGGCCCACTGTGCTTCCAGGCTGACCTCAACCCACAGATACCTAAGCCTGCTAGGACTGTGAATTCCAGGGCTCGCTCAGAGCCTTCCCCTGGTGATACATGTGCTGTGGGAGCTCCTTTGTCTACTTCTTGTATGCTAAAGCTCAGTTGAGAAATGATGTCTCCTGAGTCCATTTTCCTCTGCATCCCATTGATCATCTTCATTAGAAGCTTGGCTTTGTTCTTTCATAGACATTCACAGCATTAGGATGAATTCTTAAAAATTAACTTTTAATTGGCTTCTTCAACAGGGGAAGAGAGTAAAGTTTATCTCAGTCACTGTTTTATTTACATGGTATCCGAGTATTTTAGAATGTATTTATGAATTATGCTACGTGTGTGCAGATGTATGGCATGTAAATAAAAGTGTGTGTATCAGTACCTGGCATACTGTGGTTAAGATCCTGTTCTGAACATGCTTTCAAAAGCATTCCTACCGTCAATCTGCGCTGATCTAAATGCTTTCCGAAATCACCTAGGTATCAGGTCTTGTTGTAACAGACTAGCCAGACACCAGGGTATAGCATACTATACTTACTGTACTATACATAATATACTACACTATGTGCTACACTACACTATGCTATACTATGGCTCCTGAAAAGCCTGGTGAACTCAGTTCTTTCCTAGAGACCTAACTGTCAACAAAATGGAGAGCAGAGGGGCGGGCTGAGAGTTTTGAGTGATGGGAACAGTTTATGATTGTTTTGATATTACAGAACTGAGCAATCCCGATATAGAATGTAGGTTCATAAGGCCTGCCCTATTTAAAAGCAAATCTAATTTTTTAGCTTTTAATAACATTTAAATTTGCTTAAAGTTCTAGGACTTTTAAAATGTTGATTCCTAATGATTACCAATTATTTGATGCTTTAAATACGCTACATTTGAAGCAAACCCACAGAGAGACAGTATTATTACCCATTTCGTTAACTAAAGCCTCAGCTCTTTCCTGCACACACAGACCAAAACCAGTTTGTGGTGAGCCCAACGGCAGACTTCACTGTTCTGATTCACATGGGCCCAAATCGTTTTAAAAAGTGGCTATTGTTTAAACTGCTAGAAACTTTTCACAAATGAGCTCTTAATAAACCACCATAGTTCCACAAGAAGAAAAACAGGACATTTAAGTGAAGTGTGTTCAAAGCTCCTCTATTACCAACTATCTAAAGTGCCAGCCTCCTCCCAATGTCCACTTAATCAAGTTTCTGCTTTCCTTCATAGACTGACCGCACAGACACACTTTCCAACTCTTCTACTTCTTGCTACTTTCCTGTGGTGGCTTCCAGGCTTCTCCATAGAGAATAAATGCTCTAAAAACATGCTGAGTTTCTGAAGAGATTCATACTTGTTCCAATAAACTTTAAAATAAAATTATGAACATAAACAGAAAGAAATATCACAGGCATAGTCAATTCATTAAATTAAAATACATTTATTTTCATTTCAACAGTATGCCGTCATGAAATCTGAAGTAGGTCACAGTTTTCTTCTACAACAAAATATTTATATATTTACTCTAACTAGGTAGGATAAGGAAGTATGTTCTCTTTTAACTGAGATAGCAAAAGATCAAAACCATTTGTCAACTTTATGACTCTTGAAAGACACAAAGCAACTACTCTGCATGTGAGATGTACCACCTACAAAAAAAAATCCAGCTGGGTGGTGGTGGTGCATGTCTTTAATCCCAGCACTCATTAAGCAAAGGCAGGCAGATATCTGTATTCAAGGCCAGCCTGGTCTACAGAGTGAGTTCCAGGATACCTAGGACTACTCAGAGTAACTCTATCTTGATCAAAAAACAAACAAACAAAAAAAACCCAAAACAAAACCAAAACAAAACAAAAAGAGAAATAACCCAAATTACTGGAATAAAACACTTGGCTGGAAATAAGTAACATGGCTTCAAATTCATTGTCTAGTGGACTTGTTCATATGCATTAATCTACCTTGACAATCTTTTGTGCTACTGTAGAAGTTCATCAGTCCATTACCTTCCGACGCTATTAAACCTTGTTTACACCTGTATGTGCCAGGTCAATGTCATTTCAAATACTGGGATAATTCTGATGGGGACATGACCCCAGGATCAAACTCTGGGCCTACTGCTTTTTAGACAAGACTCTACCATTGGGCTGCGTTCTGAATAACTTAGCACACAGCTTTCCATGGAGTACTAGTTGTTTCTCCTCAAGATCTGTACTTGAAGAGATAACAATGGCACTTCTCACCAGCCCATAAAGTGATTACAATTCAAAGTGCATTTCTCCTGGATGCACGATGCACATAGTTTTCACACCCTCATAATTGGGGACAGATGTACAGTGTGATTAAGACACTCAATAAACGTGAGAAATGGCAAGGGAAGTGCTGCTCCTCACATACACAAGACCTGCAAGGCCAGAAGAAGCCAAGGTGGAGTGTAGAGGTCCAAAGGGAACTACGGAAAAGGACTTACAACCTCCCCTCCCTGACACACCAGATCCTAAGACTGCTGAGTCTGCAGGGACCACAGACTCCCATTCTCCCCTCTACACAGCACCCCAAGGAACCTGCTAGAGCTCGAGGTCTGAGAACTTCACCTTTGAACTCAGAGCAGCTGGGCCAGCAAACCACTCCATCCATAAGTGCTGTTTTTACTGCTTACTTTCTACTACACTCTTGACTGTGTAACTTAGGATGGTTTTGCTCTTGCTTGTCTATTGCTCAGTAGGGCCTTAGGGCTGTTGTGTATTTTTTCCACCCAGTTTACTACGGCATTCAGTATACTCTTCAGCCACATCTCACATATTCACTCATTCCCACATCTTTTCTTCTTTCTCTCATACTTACCCCCTCATCTTTTTCCTTCTTGATTGCAACTTCCACATATTTAATACTTCCTATGATATGTGGACCCAACAGTATCCCGACTTTCCCCTCCCAGCTACTTTACCCACTTCAAATTTTTTAAGTTGATCTAATCCTCAACTCTTCTCTTTATCAACCCTACTTCTCTCCCACTCTTAATCGTATTAACTAAAATCCAAGTTCACTCCATACCATTCTCAGTTGTTTATCCTCCGGGAGCTATTGAAGTCAAAGGGGCCACTGTTATTAATCGGCGAATATGACTTTTGCACAGTGGTAATTGCATGCAGATGTGGCTGCTCTCCCCACTAACAATTTACTCAAGGCAAACACTTCAGTAGCTGATAATATAGTATACAAAATATAATATAATATACAAGACAAAATAACACCAGATGTATAAATTACAATGCAGTAACAAAAGAAATTGAATAAGACAACATAGCTTCTCCAAAAATTATTAACCCTACAGCAATGCCATCTAGTGAGAGTAAGTTAAATGAAATCCCAGACACAGAACTCGAAATAATGATTTCAGGTGTGTTCAAAGACACAATCAAATAGCTGAAAAAAATAAGGAGGGTGATAGATGACATGAAGGAGGAATTCAACTAAGAGAAAAGCTAAAATGTTGAAACAAAACCATTAAGTTAAAAAAAAAATCCTACGGAGTCTCAGTGACAGAATGAATCAGGGAAGGAGAGGACAGTATCTGAGGTTAAGGCACAGTAGAGGAGGCTGAACAACCCAACAAGGGCAAAGATAACAAATAGGAAGGCACTGATGAGCATCTGAAGTACACCTGACACTCTGAAAAGCCCCAAACCAAAATTACTTGGCATAGAAGGAGAAAAATCTTGTCTTAAAGGCATAGGAAGCATTTTCAAAAGAATCATAATAGAAAACACCCAGAGTTAGGAAAAGCGATGCCACTTGGGACAAAGGAGGCATTTAGGGTACCAGACACACAAGACCAGGAAAGAACCTCCTCATGTCAGATCATAATAAAAACACTAAACATACACACACACACACAAAGATATTGAGAGCAACAAGAGAGAACACCAGGTCACATGAGTAGACTATTAATCTGAAACCTTAAAAGCCAAGATGGCTTCCATAACAACTGTCTACACAGACTACAACATATATCCAATAAAGCAACCTATCATAACTAGAGCAACAATAAACTTTTCATGATAAAAACAAAATAAAGGAATTTATGATACTACCTACGCTCTACAGAAGACACCTGGAGGGATACTTCAGACCAAAGAGAAAAACAAGTCCATTGACAAGGCCACAATAAAGAATGAGCCATACTAGAACTATAGTTAAGCAAGAGAAAAAGGGAAGAAACAAAACACTACAAAATCAACAAGACGGTAGGAACTCAGGACAGCTTTCAATCAAAATTCAGAATACTGATGGTCTCAATTCCCCATTCAAAAAGCACAAGCTAGTACACTGAATCAAAAAGCAAAGATTATCTATTTGTTGTCTCCAAGGAATGTACCTCCCCTAAAAGATAGACAGTACCTTCAGATAAAAGGATGGAGTCTCATACTCCAAGCAAACGAACCTAGGAAACAAGCAGGTATCCCTCAGCTGATGCCCCAATTTAGTATTGTTTTTAGGTAATACATAATGGTTTTCTGAATTTCAGAGCTATCTGTTGTATTACCAAACAAACAAACAAACAAACAAACAACAACAAAACCAACTTAGCCAGGTGGTGGTGGCCTGTGCCTTTAATTCCAGGTCCTGGGAGGTAGAGGCAAGTGGATCTCTGTGAATTTGAGGCCAGCCTGGTCTACAGATGGAGTTCCAGGACAGCCAGGGCTACACAGAGAAAACCTGTCTCAAAAACAAAGAAACAAAAAATACTCTACTAGACTGGAAAATCTGTAAGAAATGTATGAATTCCTACAGGCATGTGACTTATCAAAATTAAACCAAGATGAAATCATTTTAAAAAGATCTACATCATGCTGAGTCTAGCACCAACACTTCTCAAGCTATCCCATAATAGAAAGGACATTACCAAACTCTTCTAACCAAGCTAGTATTACCCTGATATGCAAACCGGACAAAGATTAAAGAAAAACAAAAATTACAGATCTATCTCCCTGATGAACAACAACCTAAAAATTATCATCAAAATACTTCCCAACCTGGCTGGCGGGAAGAAACTCACCCCCACCCCAATCAGCTAAGGCTGATCCCTTGGGCATAGCCAGCCGGAGGGGATGGGAGGGTGGGGGGTGGAGGTAGGGGGGTGGGGGGGTGGCTCAAGGTCCTGGCTGATGGGAAGACATCCAAGACTCCCTTGATGCAGTTCTGCTCAGGCAGGAGCTAGCCAGACACAGGCCAGGCCCTCAAGGACCTGGCTGGCATGAAGACATCCATGGGCCTACTCAGTGCCTTGAGGTGCTGGGCAGGTGGACCCCATCAAAATGAGCAAATATGTGGTGGAGAAATGGAAGAGGAAGAGAAGCAGAATGGTTCACATGCTGTGGAAAGAGGCAGAAAGGAAGAAATGAAGGTGACGAGAAGTAGGTTGATATGGGAGATCTGCTTGCCACCCAGGGCTATGGTGATGTCCGGGCCAGGCTATAGCCAAGGGCCATGGATGGGTCCTTGGTGCTACCACAGCCAGGGTCTGTGCTAACGTCTGTGGCCCATGTTGCCACCAAAAGTCACATGGAAGCCAGGGGCCTGGGCTGCAACCAGTGGCCTTGTTGGGGTTTGAGAGCCAAGCCACTGTCAGAGCCACACTGGTCTGGGTGACTTGTGCTGCCACCAGGGGCCCTTGTGTTGTCCACGTCTGGGCTGATGCTGAGGGTCATGTCTGGGTCCATGGTCCTACAGCAGCCAGAGTCTGAGTCGATGTCTGTGGTTCCTGGTGCAACCAAAGGCTGTGTGGTTGCCTGGGGTCTTGATCAGCCACCAGGGACTATGTTGGTGCCCAACGGTCATGCTACATCCGGGGGCCATACAGATATGAGTGGCACATGCTACTACCTAGTGCCATAGTGGCGTCCAGGCCAGGGCTGCAGCTAGAGGCCATGTCTGAGTCCATGGCTCTTTTGAAGCTCAGGTCTCAGCTGATGTCCCTGGCTCCTGCTGCCATCAAGGGCCATGCTGATTCCAGGGGTCTGGGCTTCCAACTGGGGCTGTGTTAGTCCACTGCCACTGGGGCCATGCCAATCTGGGTGGCCTTTGCCACCACCTGGGGCCATGGCGACATCCAGACCCGAGCTGCTGCCAAGGACTGTCTGGATCCATGGTTGATCCTACCACAGCCACAGTCTGTGTTAAAGTCTGAGGTCTATGTTGCCACCAAAGGCCACATGGAAGCCTGGGCCTGTGGCCTTGTTGTTGTCAGGGGGCCATGCTACTGCCCAAGTCATCCTGATCTGGAGTGGTTGCTGCTTCCTCCTGGAACCAGTGTTGAATTGGGCAGAGCTACTGCCTAGGGCCACATCTGGGCCCATGGTCCAGCTGCAGCTGGGGTTTGTGCTGATATCTGTGGCCTGTGTCAGGGGGTCATAGGAACCATGAGTGATAAAATCAGGGGTCCATCATGAGTTGGCCCCGCCCTTTGCTGGCCCAGGGAAAGCTGGCCCTGCCTCTGACTGGACACTGCAGCAAGACAGCTGGCCCTCTCTTTCATGAGAGAGCTGACCCTTGCTCTTAGGAGAGATGGCCCCACCCTTCACCACAGGTGAGGGAGAACCACCCCTGATAGCAGGCTCCACCCTCTTACCTGAGGCAGGTGGCCCCAGTGGCCCACACTGACCAGCTCAGCTACCACCCAGGTCCACAGTCAAGCCTTGGGTTGGCCCACTCTAACATCTACTCCATCTAGGACCTGCTGGAGCTCATGAAGGGACCAGTCCTGTGGAACAATGCCCACAGGATCACCATGACTCAGGCCGTGGAATATCCCAGAGGAGTTCCATTAAGAACCCAGTGAGATGGTGTACCAGAAACCAGAAGCCTTGAACCAGACTAGTGACTTACTTAGATGAACATCTGCTAGTAAGCTGACGGGACAAAAGGGTGGACTATGTGACACACTGAGGCCCCAATGCCACCAGGATGGATGAGAGGTGTTGGAGAAACAGGAAAGAAGGAGAAACGAAGAGTTTGTTCTTGTTTTTGTTTGTCTGTCTGCCTGCTTTGTTTCGAGGTTTTGGGGTTTTTTTTAATTTTCTTTTCGGGGAGCACTGCAGGAGTAAGAGGAGGATATGGGGGGACGAAGAGGTAAGCTGAATTAGGGTACATGATGTGAAATTCCCAAAGAGTCAGTAAGGAAATTATGTTAAAAAAATACTTCCCAACCAATTTAAGAACACATTTATTTATCACGAACAAGTGGGCTTTACTCCAGAGGTCTGGAGATCATTAAATACACATACATCAACTAATGTTATAAATTACATAATGGTCTCAAGGACAGAAATCACATGGTCATCTTGATAGACACAGAAAAGGCTTGACAAAATCCAGCATCCTTTCCTGTTAAAAGACTTGAAAATTCCAGAGACATTCTTCAATAGAAAAACAAAATCTTAAAATTCATATGGCAATAAAAAAGATCCCAGAGAGCCAAAGCAATCCTCAGTGAAGATAAGACTGCTGGAAGTATAATCATCCCTGATTTCAAACTATACTGTAGAGCCACAATTATAAAAACAGTACAACACTGGTACAAAAACAGACATGGAGGTCAGTGGAAAATCACAAAAGACCCAGATATAAGCCTACATACCTATAGCCACTTGATTTTTGACAAAGATAACAAACATACATTGGAGAAAGCACAGCATCTCCACAAATTGCACTAAGAAAATTCAACACCTACAAGCAGATGAAACTAGATCCTTATATCTCATCTGTACAAAACTCAACACCAAATGGCTCAAGGACCTCAACATGAAACTTGACACTCTGAAACTGCCAGAGGAAAAAGAGGGAGCACACTTCAAAATTGGTATAGATAGTCTTTCTGAATATGAATTCAATTGCTCAGGAAATAGGCTAGTAATTGTGCTGCTAGCAACCTTGATGAGAAAAGCTTCTCTCTGTAGTGGGCAGAGACTCATAATTGGTCAAAGTGCCAAGAAAAAGTGACTGAACGCTCAGCCCTAAGCGGGCCACCTACAGAAGAAGCTGCAGAATGACTGAAGAGCCAGACGCCAGGGAGAAGTGCGGTGATGTGATGGGAGAAGTACTGCCCTCTGGGCACGCCAGGTCTGCTGCACTCGTGAACTCACAGCGGCTGTGGTTACTCAACCATGCCTACACAAAGTCAAGCCCATAAAATTCAAGCAGGACAGGGTACAGCTTTCGAGGCCCCAAGCCTACCCTAAGAGCTACTGACAGACATTGGTTGCTGAGGGAGAAAAACTATTTTTCTTTCGAGATATGTGTCCTGGAAGGTTACACCTAAGCCTAGTGGATGTCCAACTCCCATGTGCATAGACATCACACACGGGGCTCTGTGGGTGGTAGTGGGAGACAGGCGATCAGGGCTACTTGATGAAGCTGGGAGGGGGCCTGCTGTGGGCAACCAGGGTGAGTTAGAAGGGAAAAGGGTATAGATATGGTCAAAATACATTATATACATATGTGAGATTCTCAAGGAATAAACTGAAAACATTACATTAAAAAGATGCTCACTAAATGTTGACCCTGAAAGTGTACAGGTTTATAAAACGTACAAACAAAGTAAGGGACCAGATGATTTGTGATTACTAAGTTCTTTCCACTGGGAACTCAATCTCTGGTCCAGCTCCAGGGTTTCTCCTTGTCTATGGTCATATATAACAACATCCACACAGTTTGGTCTGATTGGCACTCCACTCCATTCTGAATCTCTAAAACAACATCTAGTCTTCTTTTTTTAGATGTGCATCTCATTTACCCTTCAGAACCACTTTGCTAGTCCCCATTTACAGTAAGAAAACTACATTCCAGACAATCGCATAACAAGTTCAAGGTCACAGGGATTTATAATGCATTTGATTAATCTTAAAAATGTGAAAATGGCTAATTTTTGTAGGTTATGCTTTTATTTACTTGAAAGTTTCTTTTATAATAAAGTTTATAAATTTTAACAAATATGTGAAAATGGATAAAGGTGTTAGACTTCTGAGTCTTGAAAAGAGAACCTCAAAACCTTAAGTTTTAAGAGCAGCTCCACCTGCAGTCCGAAGTGTATACCTACCTCACTGAAAAGACTTCCATTAACATACGAAATCCAGAGTTTCCAGAAGTTAGGCAGCTGACTTAACACAAGCTTGGTTAATTTTTCAACAAATGCCACTCTGTGGGGAGTTTTGTACCTCCATGCTAAAGGATAAAAGAATAACACTATGAATACATATTTGAATCAGGAAGAAAAACCTATGGGGGCATAGTGACCCCACCCCCTTCCCTCCTTTCTGATGAGGAGGCCTTTCCCTCAGCATCGTACTGGCAATGGCAGGCATGGGGAGGGGTACAGCAGTTGCCAACGCCTGGGAGGGCAGTGCTTCACCCTTGTTCCTCAGAGTTGTTAGTTCCTCTTTAAAAAGCCAAACATGGGGGCTGGATAGATGGCGCAGAGGTTGAGAGCATTTGTTCTTGCAGAGAACTGGGGTCCAATTCCCAGCACTCCCATGGTGGTTCACAACTATCTGTAACTCCAGTTCCTGGGGATCTGACACCCTATTCTGACCTATAGGGGCACTGGGCATGCATGTGGTGCAAAACACATAAAAGTGAAAAAACCTCTAAAAATAAAACACTTAAAAGTAAATAAATAAAAGTCAAACCTTCAGTCAGCAAAGAAAAGGCCAAGTTAAGGCCTGCTGACAATGATTAGAGAGAAATCTAAATCTGCTGGAAGTTATGAGTAAACACCCTGGGTGGTGAAACTTCAGTCAAGAATCAGGAACACATTCAAGTGCAATCCCATAAAGAATAGCATCCCGTGACACAGCAGTATAAGATGAAAAGTGTACTAAAACCTCAGTTAACAGTAGAAAACAAATGGAGAAATTCAGGAATACAGGCATTTCCTGGTTCTCCTACCTTTAGCTATGAGATCATTGTGCCCTCTGCCTATGGGTTCCTCTCTACCTCCCTGCTGCCTGCTGGCTGCTTCCTACACAGCCACAGGCAGGCCAGTACACAGCAGCCACCAGGAACACTCTGGGGTCCGGTCCTAACCCTTACTCAGCCTCTGGGTAGGGTGTCCATTCACTCTATAGCCAAACCCAGGCTTCTTCACAAGAAAACCTAGGCAGGGCTGCCCTGTGGCTCAGTGTCAGAAATCTGTGTAGCTCGCACCATACTGCAGGTCGTTCCATCCTAGGCAGAAAGAGTGAAGACAGACAGAGATAAAGAAACACCAGACAGAAAGTGCTGACATTTGTATTCCAGTGAGGGAGGGGTGAGGCTGGTTTAGTTTTAAATGTTTATTACCATCCTGACTTAATAATAAACCTCCAGAAAATAAGCTTTCAATGACAGACGTGGAAGGCTAACTCTTGCCCCTCCCCTACATGCTGGTGATAAAGAACCACTGTTACTGGTTTCATGTAACTCTTTGCCAAATGCTTTTTATATATACATGTGGGGGTATTGTGTTCCCCAAAATATTGTGCAAATATAAATATGTTCTTATCACTCTCAAATGTCCTATAATTACTTGTGAAACGAAGTTTGCTCTCTCTACTTCTCATTACTGGTTCCTGTAGTTCCATATTCTTACAGAGAGCACTTCCTTTCTCTCTGAGATATAGACTATTTCATTTGAAATTATTCAAATTAATAAGCTTCCTTCTAACAGATAAGACAGTCTTCCATGATTTAGTTAAAACTGATGCTTTCACTAAAAGAAATCCTCTTCACTTAGCACATGTGCAAAAAGAATAAATCCCCCAAGAACCGCTGGTTCAAAAAGTACAGCTACAAGGAACGTTGAGAAGGGATTGCATTGCCTGAGAAGGGAGAAGTCTGTCCACTTGCAGAAGAAACAGGAAAGCAGCAGCTTTGTGATATTCTTACCAACAAGCCCCCAAACCCAAGACAAAACATAACAATATCCCTAGGGGCTTTGTGCGGCTTTAAAATTGTTATTGCCATGAATGCGAGCACAGACTTGCATATGCTTAAGAACCACTGAGGCTTCCTTTTGCCAGCTTAGTGCCCCTGCATGCTTGACAGCATTTCTATATTGTGGGGGAAAGTTTTAAACTCATTTTCACGAGTAAAAGGTACAGTTCTTTATATCTAAGGGTACTGTAAACTTTGATTTGTTCCTCTAGTGAAAACCTAAAGACTATCTGTGAACTTATCAGATAGCTGTCCTGATCTATGTGGACTGTTGAATAACTGAGCAAACTCTGCCTTCAAAGTTTGTAGAGCAGGCAAGTCTACTAAGAAGCAGATTTCATCTGACAACATGGCTATTTTCCCTAAAAGTAAATGATAACGCCAAACTATTTTACGAACGGCAGACAACATGTTGCCTGGAATGCACAGGCCATGGCCAGGAGTGTCAGGGGTCCAAAATAAGAAAATCTTGGGAAGAAATTAATTGAAATCCATTTTTAAATGACTTGTGTGAGTGTGTGTTTTGACTGCATGTATGTATGTGCATCATGGTGCCTGCTGCCCATAGGTATGAGATAAGGGCATTGGATCCCCTGGAACTGGAGTTACAGATGGTTGTGAGCCACCATGTGGGTTCTGGGAACCACACCTGAGCCATGTGCAAGAACAGCAAGAGCTCTTAACTGCTGAGCAATCTCTCCAGCTCCCAAATTAAACTCTTTAAGCTGAAGCATTAAAGATTTGCCTGACCATAGCAGTTACATGGTATTTTCTCCAAGAACAGTATTCAAAGCACTGTGGTTCTACCATGTAGCTCTCTGACCTCTGCTCTGCATTCCTACTGTGCAACACTAACCTGTCTCCTTATCTCCTGTGTTCTTTGCTGGGAAATAAATGAAAGCAACATGGGCAGAATCCAAGTCCCTGTGGTCACCGAAGCTGGCAGAGCTGTGAATGGTCTGACATGTCCCTGTGCACTCTACGCATGCATGTATACAGCGGGCAGTGCAGACATCTAATCACCCATACTCACACACACTCCACACACAAGTCTCAAAGCAGCTGATTACAAAAAGCATTCTGTAGCACCAAAGAAAAAGAGGGAATCCTGATTTCTCGCTGACTTAAAAACAAACAAAATAGGGGTGGGGATAAAACAAACAAACAAAAGACACAAGAGAAAAAGAAAAAGAGAGAGTAAACTCAGCTCCTTTCTTAAATCCAGTAGTAAGTATTGTAACTGAAACCATTTTATGATGGGAAAATGACTTAACAATTAGTATGTGAAAACAGCAAACTAATTCCAAAAGCTTAATTCACCGGATCTTTTACAGCAGATTAGTGGGTAAATTATATTGTCCCAGTTCACAGCAGTGGCAGAGGCTGACGCAGCAGCTGGACAGTGCTGTCAGACACTCTGGAGTGCTAGAAGGGCTGCAAGGACTTAGCATACAGTTGCTCAGTCACCAGGCCTGTACCCAAATAGTGTGGTTCCAGGGCCCATCCCGTGCAGCAGGGGGAACTCAAGAGTATCATATTCTCCTTCATCTTTTTACCACCTGCCAATTTTCTTAAGTATGAAATGGAGTCGTCTTTACCACATCCCCTCAGAGGTGTACAAATATAAATAAATGATCACGTAGAGGTAGGGGTGATAACTCACTGTCATCCCGACCGGACTGAAAGCTGCTACCTCTCTTCAGTGATGCTGTCTGGCTGAGATGACCCAACACGGAGGGGCGTACATCATTATCCAGGTCCAGCATGGGGCTGTGCGGGCCTGGGTTACCTAGAAGAGAGAATGGTATTACCTATTACTGTGTGGTTTGATCTAATGTAGAGCTTCTTCAAGGCTATTTCTTGCTCAATCATTGCACTCTTTTAAATACAGAATTTAAATAAAATTTTCTCCAAATAGCTTTTGCTTTTTTTAATTTCTTATGGTGCTGAGGACTGAGTTCAGAGCCTCATTTAAGAGTTCTGCCCCTGAGCTACGTATAGCCCTCAACAGATCGACAGTCATTCCATTATGACACCTGTGGGGAACTCGACCCACCACTCTAGCCTAAAGTTCTAAGAGACATCTTGGTGCAGTGAATGCATAATTTAATGATGAATGCAGCAACGTGATATGCCACATTTTGGTGATACTCATGGAGACCTGTCCTTTACTAAACAGAAATGGAGAAGTGGATTGGGGAAGGTGGGAAAGGAAGAGGGGTGGGGGGAGAAACGGAGCAGAGGAGGGAGGGGAAACTGCAGCCGGGACGTAAAAAAAAAG
Source organism: Peromyscus nudipes (assembly GCA_902168325.1). Lineage (NCBI taxonomy): Eukaryota > Metazoa > Chordata > Mammalia > Rodentia > Cricetidae > Peromyscus > Peromyscus nudipes. Next base: position 30,208 of record CABHPH010141823.1, on the reverse strand, counting down.
AATGAATACAGCAAAATTAGATGTGGCTATACTACAAATGTAGACATTAAGAAGTCAACTTCTACAAAACAAGATCCGGTTTAGAAAGGGAACTACCAGCTTCTGGCCCTTGCTTCTCATACTGCTGCACATATACATATTTACAACATAAATGCCACAACTGTGTGATGGTTGCTATTAACTGTCAGGATCCGGAATGGCCTTGTAGGTGAGTCTCCTCCATAGCCATGAGGGACTTTGTTGACTGGGCTAACAGAGATGGGAGGACCCAGGCTAAAGTGGGCAGCACAGTTCTCTAAGTTGGGTCCTAGATTGTACGGGACGCTAGCTGAGTACAAGCACTCCCTGCTCTCTGCTTCCTGACTGTGGACAGAATCTGCTGCCTGCATCTCACCATCGCGGACTGATCAGGAGTAAACCTTTGTCCCTGACAGCTGCCTATGCACAGCGTTTGGGAATGGTAACAGCAACAGGAGTTAAGTCAGGTAGGATGGAACAACTTATACTTGATTCCTTTCCACATTAAACAGAAAATCTATGTGGAACTTTTCATGATTTATGACATTTTACATTGCAGTTTACACAGTCTTCACTGTTACTAATGACGGAATTCAAGAAATGCCAAAACATGAGTTTTCTGACGTACCAGGAAACTATAAAGGGGCTTAAACTTAGTAACATTAAAAATACCTGAAAATTCCTAATGTTTATAAACATGGATATTAAAAACTTCACAAAATGCATTTATTTTATAAATACATGTTGCACATTACTTTTATAGGATCTGAGGCTATATATTTATGATTAAGAAGGAAACATTTCCAGGTCTCATGAAAATAAATGATCTACATTCCTACAAATATTACAATTACCATTGCTTAAGTGGATCCTCGGAAAATGTTTTTCTCTGTAACTGGTATTTTAACTTAAATGGTTTTCTATTAATTGGAGTTTAAGCAAGGCTTGACTTTTGAAACTCAAAGATTGGTTTATCATTTCTTTAATAACAGAATCTGAATTAGGGATATTCTGTTGCATCAGAAAGCACCTCATCAGTGCTCTGTTGGCTACACAGGAAAGACTTTCTTAACTGGTCATTAGCATTACCAGTAAGGATAACTCAGAGAAGTTAGATGAAACAGCATGTGCCCAGCAGGTCCAACTGGCACCTGGAACATCTTTGTAAGCGCTGTGTGAGTTGAATGACCAGAAGGTGGCGCTGCAGGGCTGCACGCAAGCTTTAAACCCTCCAACTAAGTGGTGGGCACTAACCAAGGAATGAGTTTCTTTCCCCCAAGGTTTAGCTTCTTTCCTCTGACAAAAGAAAGGTCTCACAGAGTGTTACAGGAAACTAGAAGGGTTATGCTTTGGGGAGGAAATTTATTCAAACATTTATTTAAAACAAACCATTTATCACAAACTATATCATGTTAAAAATCAAAAAGCCTCGCAGATTCTGACAATTCTTTTGAAGCTTCAGTTACAGGATTCAATACTTTTATTTCTCAATGATTACAAATATGAAGTTAGTTTGACAGTGAATATTCCTATAAAACAGTGAAGAACAAAAGAAAAACATTTGTTTTAACTATAAAATCAGAAAAAGACTTTAAAATAATTCAGAAAAAGTTAGCCTTTTTCTCCTTGATTGTTTTTACCTTAAAATACAAGTACCTCATGATGGGCTTGAAATAACTGTTCATGATACAAAGTCTATACAAGTGGGACTGGAGAGAGGACTCAGTGGTTAAGTGCACTTGCTGCTCTTGCAGACCACCTAAGCTCAGCTCCCAGCATCCACATGGGACCAGCTCCAGGGGAGTCTTTTGGCCTCCTAGACACTGGCATGTATGTGCACAGACCCACATACATAGACATAATTGAAAATGAAGTAACTGTTTAAAGCACATACAACTGAAGACGATGTCACTTTGTATATTTTCTTTGATACTTCACAGACCTGGCCACTGGGAATCAGCCGAGGAGAATGGTCTCCAGTGCCACTCAAGTTTAGGCTTTCATTAGAGTAGTTGCACTGGGCCCTTCTGTAGGTGAGAGGGAACAAAGTTTTGTAATGCCATGCTTGGCCCTGTTCTTTTCAAAATAATATTAAATTAACATGAATTTTGACCAATTGTTTTCTTGGACATAAATTTTCTTAGAAAACAAACTCTTATGATTTATGCTGAGTAGAATTGGGGGGGGCGGTTACTGGCAGTACTGGGGATCAGGACTGTCTCCACTTAACCTCTGTGCTACATCTCCAGCACATGGGAAACTTTAAAAGCCTCATCATCAAATATGAGGCTATTACATTTATTTAATAACTGTCCCCCACATTAGGAACAGGGGCAGGAATTCATGTGAAGAAGAAGTTATATGGATATTAGTAGCAGATCAGTGTGTTGAAAAATGGGGCTACAAAGATTAATGCTTTAACAATGCAACCATGAAACTATTCTACCTCTAAAATATGATTTTATGATTCAGAGTTTCAATTGCACCATTTGTATGAACAAAATGGGAAATATACTTTTTTGCTCCCCAGCTCTACAATTTGGGGCTTGATCAGCAGTGTTATATGATTATAAAGTTTACACTTCACATTGAGCACAGATGCAAACTATGCCCTGAATGAATGAATAAATGAATGAATGAATGAATGAGTGAATAAATAAATGAGGTCACCTCCCTGCCCTGAGATCTGTGGAATCTATCTACTGAAGAACTACCATGTAGAGATGACTCTGGAGATAACACAGCGCTGCAGCACAAGTCATGAACAGTGTTTCCTCCTAACAGTTCGTGTGGTACAGGCAACAACACCGACCCAATTCAAGAAGGAAACCTCAGCATCTAGCTGCATCCCCAGCTTCCACGAATTAGTGTCTAATTTATAGTTTTACCAAATGTCTGAAAGAAAAAGACCTTTAAAGACACTTTACATAAACACATACACAATGACATTTCTTCACTGCTGACAATTAAAAGTTGGTGTCTTATTTTTCCAGTTAAAATTTCTATAATTTGTGGAAGCAACATCCTTAAAAAAGAATGCTTTTCTTTATATGTTTCTTTCTTCTACCTTGAAGCATGCAGATATAAACAATTTGAAATAAACATTAAACCTGGAAATTATTTTTGAAATAATATAAACACAGAACAGAACTCTTGTTTTACTAAGAGAAAACGAGTTGGAAGTAGCAGCTGGGCATGGTGGCTCACACCTTTAATCCCAGCACTAGGGAGGCAGAGGCAGGCGGATCTCTACGAGTTCGAGACCAGCCTGGTCTACAGAGTGAGTTCCAGGACAGCCAGGGCTGTTTCACAGAGAAACCCTGTCTTGAGGGGGAAAAAAGTAGCAGCACACATTACTTTCCCAGGGTCACTTAAAGGCAGTCAGTCCCAGCCACGTCACAATTGTTCACAATTTGCTGCATATTTGAAACATTTCTGATTTTATTTTTACAAACTGGAATTTCTACTAGATAAAAGCTCTTCAGTTTTTAATTGTTTTAAAAAGAGCTCTTGTGAAGCTCACAAACGTAATGTGTGAACTTCTATCAATCAGTTTCAAAACAGTGATGAGGACTTTCAGACGACTAAAAAAAGAAAGCCTCCAAAGGCTTCCAGGAAAACTTAACATGCGTCATATATCCTGATTATCATGTATCAAATTTTAAAAAGCAAGGATTTTCCTATTTTAAATGCAAATATTGGTTAAAATTGTTTTACAGGCTCTATACATAAACAGCTTAAAGGGCAAAAGAGTACTTAATGCAAGCGTGCAGATGTGGAGTCAGGTGAATACTTTCACTGTATTTTCATGCCTCATGCCTCATGCCTCTTGTGGCAAGTTTCTCACAGTCTACAATAGTGGGGGAACAGTGATCCACGGCCCCAGACTCAGGAGGGCAGCCTACTTCCTCAACACCCTTAAACACCTTTGAACACATTTTCCTGTGCACAGCGGGCCCTTGTCCTGTGCTGTGGCCCGACCACCCACTGTTGCTTGTTGACCAAACATGTAGGGCCAGGAGCCTCCAGGCAGAGGCAGGATAGGATTCCTTTCAAGCATCACACAGAGGAATTTCAATGCCAAGGCTGGGTGGGGGTGGGTGTATCAAGGCAAAATTACAAATTCCTCACGAATTAGACCTGTGTCAACAGATAAAAATGCTCTTTGATCTTCTGACTCTATATATTTGAAGCTCCAACAGAGAGATTTCCTCAATTTAAAGGGAATAATTTAATCCAAATTAACCCAAGGGAGTCACGGTAACCACACAGTTTCCCTCACTCACAGTGGGGCTTCCCAGTCTGGTTCTAGGCCCTGTTTCTGGTATGTGTTTCACCATCATCCAAAACAACAGTTTAGAAAAGGAAATGCATTTTGAAAACAAAATTAAAGATGTGAACACTCAACACACTAGTACAGCTAACTGGCCAGTTACACAGTTTGTAATAAGGTGGGTATAGGAATAACCAACAAGGATTATTTGTGCTTTTATTAAGATCGTATACTTTACAGCAGTTGTCAGTAGATTATATAGAGAAAATATGCTTACATTTATGCAAGCCAAGGAATTATAAAAATGACAGACTACAAAGTAAAAGCACTTGCAGTAGTCACCATTTTAAAATTACCAAGTAATCTGTACACATTTTGAATTGATGTGTACTTGGTGTTTAGAGTTAAACTTAATTACTATTAGAAAGGATGGGATTAGTTAGGCATAAAGTGGCTCTCACTGCAAGAAGTCTTCCAGCTATATAGTAAACCACAGAGAACCAGCTGCTGGGGCAACCCATGGAAAGGTGCTCTTACAACCAAAGAACACGCTCCAGCTGTTCCCTACGGCATGCAGCAATTCTCACTTGACTGTGCAGACCCAGAATGCCAAAGGCAAACCAAGTTCTTAAAGTCTTTACCACTTTTTCAAAAAAGTGTCGAAATTACTGGCACTAATTATTGGTCTCAATTTTTATTTGAAAGGTAAAATTGTCATTGTGCTCATTAGTTTTTTGTCATCTTAACACAAGTTAGAGTTATCTGGGAAGAGGACCCTTAACTGAGAAAATATCTCCATCACATTGGTCTGTAGGCAAGTCTGTGCAGAATTCTCTGATTAATGACTGCTGTGGGAGGACCCAGGCTACTGTGGGGAATGCCACCTCTGGGCAGTGGTCTTAGGTGGTATAGGAAAGCAAGCAGAGCAAGCCAGGAAACAACATTCCTCCATGGCTTCTGCTTTAGCTCTTGCCTCCATGGTTCCTGCCTCTGCCCTGCTGAGTTCCTGCCTGATTTCTCAATGATGGACTATAGTTTGTAAGCTGAAATAAACCCTTCCCTCTACTACAAGCTGCTTTTGGTCAGTGTTTTTTACAGCAACAGAAAAGTAAACTAAGATAGTCATCAAATTTTATATATATATACACACACACATATATATTATACACACATATATAAATCAACAATCAATCGTGTTAAAAAGTGCCTATGTCACTTTCAGACAAAAGTGGCAATTTCTAATGTGGGCATTCTGAATCCAATTCATGATGCTCCTCCTCCTGAAAAAAGGACAGAGGAGAATGAAAACGCTTGCCCTCTCCTGGCCTGGGAGAGGACTGCTTTGGGCTCAGCACCTCCCATGCTTCCCTCTCCTGCATCCACTTAATCCTGCGTGTCCTTATAGAGCTCCCAGATTTAAAGCAGGTACCAAATCCTGCTAAACATTTCCTCTTCTAAAGTCCAATTAAACACACTGTTATCACTCAGGGGATTCTATGGCAACCACTGAGGAGAAAAACCACTTTCCTTCAATCTCCAGGAAATGAACTCCATAATGAACCCTCCTATGCATAATCACATTACAACTTTCAAATAAAAAGTATTATATTAAAATATTTAATATGGCCGGGCGGTGGTGGCGCACGCCTTTAATCCCAGCACTCGGGAGGCAGAGCCAGGCGGATCTCTGTGAGTTCGAGGCCAGCCTGGGCTACCAAGTGAGCTCCAGGAAAGGGGCAAAGCTAAAAAGAAAAACCCTGTCTCAAAAAACCAAAAAAAAAAAAAAAAAAATTAATATGTGTACAACATATATCTACTGCCTTAAGTTAGGAAATTTTTTTTTTAATTCTAAAGAAAATTAAATGAAGCTAACAGTTTCCTAATGGGGACTGCAATTTAATCTAATACAAGGAAACCAACCTATTCTTCCATTAGGACAATATCAGAATTGTATTACTAGCCCCATGATTTAAAGGGTTCATATATAAAATGTGTATATAAGGTTAACTGTTATATTTTAGATAAATATCAATAAAAGCATAGTTGAGTTATACTGTATGAATACAATCAGCTTCAACTGAAAATGGAACCCTTTATATCTTAAGGTCCTTGGAGAAACAAGTATTTTTAGTTTTTTCAGCGAGTATTTAACAATCTGCTACATGTTTGAAATCATTAAAATCTTATTTTGTTGGCTGGTTGGTTTCCAGTGCTGGGCATCAAACCCTGGGCCTTGAGCACTGGAGTCTTGAGCCGCTTCTGAGAGCACCGCCTACAGCCCACACACCACTGTGAATACGAAGAAAAGGCTACTCAGGTGTGACATGCGCCCTCCAAGTCTTCAAAGAACCTAAGCCATGTCTGAATGTTCCTTCCTTCTGTTGTGTCTATTTTTAAGCACTCGTTGCTTACATAAGCTCTGGCTCCTCTTCTAAATGTCTCTCACTGAGCCCTAATTCTAGGAAGTCCTTCTGGAAGTCCTAATCAGAGCACAGATCCCAAGATGCCAGAGCAAGCTGATGGCCTTTCCCCCAGTTTACCAGACAGCCAGCTGCTCTGAAGAGTTAAAATCAGCCATTTTAGGAACAAAGAAAAAGACACCTTTGAAGACCACCTTTCAAAGTCCATTTGAGAATTCCAGCAGGGGGTTAACCAAAGGCTTTTCCTGCCAGGAAACCTTAAGACATACTCTAATTTTGGACCTATTTCATAGGAATTCCTAGAGACCAATCCTTATGCAGTGGAAAAAGTTTAACATGTGCAATGGTTCAGAGTGCTGGGTGCTTACACTCAGGGCACCGGAAGCAGGATGGTCACTCAGTTCAGGCTGGAAAAACACAGTACTCAAACCCCCTATCTGCATTTAAACTTTCAAAATAGGGTTTTATAATGTAAACAAATCATCAAATTTTGAGAAAACTAAAAATACTTAAGTTTCTCCAACATAAAACATTGGTTTATCCCCTGACACTTTTCCTCAATACAGAAAAGTCCAAAGATCACACCTGGGCTTCAGGGCCAGGACGGGGTGGGTGAGGGGGAATGAGAAGGGGAGAGGGAGGGGAGGGGATCTGGGGTGCCAGCTCTGTGAGGAAGTCCGTAAGCCCTCCCACTGACTCTGTGTCCTTGTCTTCCTTTGGTAGGCAACATCTGCCAGGGCAACTGTAACACTAATACTGTTACTAATTCAGTAACAACTGAAGTCTTCAGGAGGGCCTACCCCAGTCCTCAATACAGGTCACTGTCAAAAAGACACCAAGAACTCTTTCCCGGCTTTTAATATTCAGTCTATCCATGCAAACTGGGTTTTATTTCACAAACTGTTCCAGTTCTTAGCCACTGTTTTGTCTGGGTTTAAACATCTGGGTCCATTTCTCTTCTCCAGAGTTATAGTCTAAGTGCAGTGACAATAACAGGAAGCCTGAAGACCCAGTGTTTTTAGATTGAAAAGATGCGCTTTCATTCTGAAATGAGGTTGCTGAAGATAACCTTTGAAAACCATGGCACTCTGACAACAGAGTTCTAGATGAAATACAGGCAGTGTATTTCAGTATCTGACAGCATCTGACAGCTGGAATACTAATCACCTTCCCACATGCAGGAGCCTTCAACAGACAGCTACAATCAATACCACCAAGCTCACATCTGCCAGGCAATTAGGTACTCTGTCTCTGACACATCAATCAAGTCACAAGTGCCATCAGGCAAGCTGATAGCACTGCCTATTCCCACCCCTGCCACCCCTGAGTCCTATAGCGCAAGAGGGAAAGGAAGAGGCATCCTGCTCAGATCCAACTACTACTTCTGGGCCCCTTCTAGCATCACCTTCATCTTCTCCAGAGTATCAACTCAGAGCAATTACTTATACGAAGAAAATCACTTCCGAGATTACTAAATCATATTGTACAACCTTTCCTTAATCCAATCCACCTAGGACAGAAAATGAGCACCAAAACCTACAGGAAATCAAAGCGGCTTTCTAGCTTGGCAAGTTTCAGCACAGGTCTTCCTACATGGTCCACGGCCAGCTTGCCTTCTCACCAGAGAAATCCAGTGTGTTGGAATACTTGCTGCAACAGTGCAGACCAGGGAGATGAGGAGTGATGTGTTGTGATTCACAGGCCTGGCAAGGGCATGCGACAAAGACATTACTGGACATGCGCTCCTTCTTCCCATCTTCGGTGTATGGAGAAGGTATGTCTGTCATGGGCTCCTGTGACACCTCCTCACAAAGGAAATGGATCTGCTGTCAGCCACTGCTACACATCCCTCTAGTTTCCTCCAAATCTACCACATCACCATTAGGAAAGTATGACTGATGGAGGACCCACATACTTAGTGGACCTTCTTCCATTCTGCCTTACATTACAGCTCATTACTTAAGAAAAGTCTAAGTATCTGTTAAAGGAGTTCATCAACAAATATGGATTACATGAAAGTACAACTGTTTATTCCCTCTAAACTTAAGACATCCACCATCGTTATACTGCCTGTCAAACTGTAAGTGTGCTAAAGGGGTAACATATTCAATGGCACATACACATAAAATGCTGACATGAAAACATCCATGTACAAGGATCAAAGCCAATGTATTTTCCCAGTGACGGTCCTTCTATGCCAGGAAACAAACTCCACTGTGTACAGGGCACAATTGCAAATACGTCTACAGAAGCATCAGTTAAAAAGTGATGGTATCCTTGCTTCTTGGCTTCTAGCTAAGATCAAGTGTATAAAGGGATGGCATAAACATGCAGAAAGGATCCTGGAGAAAATGAAACTACTTGAAAATTAACAGATATTTGTCATTAATAAGTAATAAGGATCAGGAATGGTGGCACACACCTGCAATTCCAGGACTCAGAAGGCTAAGACCAGAAGATCACTGCAAGTTCTAGGCCAGCCTGGGCTACATAAAAAGATCCTGTCTCAAAACAAAACAAATAAAAAACAAGGAACCCCCAAATAGAAATAAATTACTGATATTCTGTGGTGGTATTGTGTTCCCCAAAATATCCTGTATGCTAATAAACTTATCTGGGGTCAGAGAACAGGACAGCCACAATATTAAACATGAGATTAGGCAGTGGTAGCACACGCCTTTAATCCTAGCATTCCAGAGACAGAAATCCCTCTGGATCTCTGTGAGTTCAAGGCCACATTGGAAATGGCCAGGCATGGTGACACACGCCTTTAATCCCAGAAAGCGAGCCTTTAATCCCAGGGAGTAGTGATAGAAAGCAGAAAGGTATATAAGGCGTGAGGACCAGAAACTAGAGGCATCCGGCTGGTTAAGCATTTGGCTGGTTAAGCATTCAGGATTTCAAGCAGCAGTTCAGCTGAGACCCATTCTGGATGAGGACTCAGAGGCCTCCGGTCTGAGGAAGCAAGACCAGCTGAGGAATTGGCGAGGTGAGGTTAGCTGTGGCTTATTCTGTCTCTCTGACCTTCCAGTGTTCACCCCAGTAACTGGCCTCAGGTTTGATTTTATTAATAAGACTCTTTAAGATTCATGCTACAATATTTCAAGCACTGATATTGGTATTTTAATTAAAAAAATTTTAAATATCCCTTACCTCTGAAAAATTTATAATTATGTGACCTACTTCAAATAATACAGAATGAGGAAGAGGGAAGTAGCAGGTGAAGGATTAGCTATATGTTAACAACTAATTAAACTAAGGTAGGTATATGAGAAATTGTGTGTGTGTGTGTGTGTGTGTGTGTGTGTGT